>JABUQX010102234.1:20000-32241 GCA_015478945.1 Trachelipus rathkii | reverse complement strand
TATTTATTTATTATTATATTATTATTATTATTATATTATTATTATTATTATTATTTATTATTATTTTTATTATTATTATTATTATTCTTATTATTATTATTATTATTATTATTATTATTATTATTATTATTTATCTATTATTATATTATTATATTATGTATATTATATTATTTTGATTATTATTATTATTAAATAGATGATACATAAATAATAGACGTATTTAATATTAAAAAATATATTAATATTAAAAAAATTAAATTCCTTTTAACATATTCACACAAAAATATATTCTTGTTTATCTTTTATTATTATATTGTATAACTATGTATCGCAATATTGTATAAGACCCGTGTAATGAATTAAAATAAATTAACTAATTTTAACAAAATATTCAGTGGGAAGGAATAATGGGAAAGGTCCTACATTACTCCCGAAATATTATTATTTACATCATTTCCTACAAAAATATTATTTCTTTTTTTGTTGTTAAAAATATACCAAAAATAACTGTATCAAGCTTATTAACAAGGACCAAGTATGCTTTAAACTTTTTTAAATTATATAATTAAAACTTTTTTAAACCAAATAAAACGGAAAATTTGGAACTACCCAAATTTGCTTTAACTTGGCAACTCTCGGGACGAAATGTGATTAGGTAATACAATAATACGAAAGATTGATAGCTCTTGTCTGTAGACCGAAAGATTTGGCCGACCAATTGCCTAGAAAGCAAGATTGAACCAACCCGTTGCGTCTGGCGAAAGGTGGATGATTCCTGTTGTAGACGAAAGTTGACCACCCCAGCTGGTTAGACCAAAACAGACCACTCCTCCTGTAATGTAAGACTGACCATTCCTGCTGTGCAAAAAAGTTTTTTTTTTTTTGTAAAAAAGTTCCCACCTCACGGGCATAGCCCTATTCTAGGAGGGGAACTTCTCTAGGTAATTTTTACCTAGGATCCGGACTAGGGATCGAACCCGGGCCCTTGCACCCGTTACTAAACCAACCTATCAAAAGGTATAATCTTGGCTAAATAACCACATATTTATTGTTTTACATGTTCACCTCATCGTTAAAAGCCATTGCAGAGGAAGTACCAATGGGGGCGTCAATCAATGGCGCATTGCATTATTTCAGGTGCTATGTCGAGGTCTTTGATAGAAAAAACATCTTTAATTACTTTTGAAATTTTAAAAGAGAATAAAGAGACAGTAGGCAACTATATATCTTTCCGAAAAGTAAATCAATATTCTTTTTCATAAACGATGTAATTGAAATCAATATTAAAATTAAATATTATTATTCTCGTATTAGTCAAGTTTCTTCAGTGTTTAGAAAAGTTTAAACAATTGTTCGCTTGTCAATCAACGTCACAACGCTAAAAAATTTGTATTCTACACACATCTTTTTTATCAAAATTTTATGATCAAAACATATTTTGACGCCTGGCAACTGCGAAAAATTAGTGGCTAATCGGATGTCAGGCTTTAAATGTCTGCTCTACTTATTTAGGATGTGAATACAGGTGAAGACTGAGATGGGATTTATATGCGTGGGCGGACATGGGAGTCTCTCTCTCTCTCTCTCTCTCTCTCTCTCTCTCTCTCTCTCTCTCTCTCTCTCTCTCTCTCTCTCTCTCTCTCTCTCTCTCTCTCTCTCTCTCTCTACAAATACATGGAAGGAATTCCAGATGATAAATTAAAATATTATACGGTTTTATTAGACGCATTACGATATTAAAAATTAATACAAATTACTCAGAGCCCTCTTAACACTAGGCAAACTTAGGCAAATGCCTGGGCCGCAGAATATGAGGGCGGCCCCTAGGGTTGGGTGGCCTAGAAACGCGCAGACAACGATAAAGCAAAAAAAAAAAAAAAAAAAAAAAAAAAAAAAAAAAAAAAAAGAACAAAGTATTATATATATAATGTAATATATTATAATTATAAAATAATATATATTTTATAATAACTATATATATACTATATATATATATATATTGTAATGTTTAATATTATATATAATTATAATATATACTGTAGAATATAACAATTTTTTTATTACAGTTTTGTCACCACCACTCACGGGCAAAGCTCTATTCAAGGAGGGGTGTTGCACGCCTCAGAAGTTCAACTAACGCAAATTACGTAGATGAGCACAGACGCAAGCTTTGAAGTGAGGGAGATTAAATTTTCAGAAGGAAACACAGGAAGATTGGAGGAGAATTCCAAAAACAGAACCGAGGTGCAGAAAAGAAGAAGCACCGCAGCGAACTGCCTGCAGTACCAAATCCACACAAAACTCGTGGCGCAGACACATCACCCCTAGTGTTACGAGGGCATCGTAAAGGTGGTGGTACGCGAGTGACAAGTTCCCTCGAGCACCTGCCACTGCGGTACCTATAGAAAAGAGATAAAGCACCAACATCGCGCCGCAAAGATAGAGGGTCAAGAGAAGTGGAAAGTACGGAACAGTTTATAAGTCTTTTGCTTTTGACTCGACCCTGTCCAAAAGTGCCGGGTGAGACCAGAGCCAAACCCAGATATGAGAGCAGTCACTCCATTACACGGAGCGGATGAGGACTTTTTGTAGCGGGAGTAAAAAAAAAAAGAACGATAAAAAAAAAAAAAAAAAAAAAAAAAAAACAAAAAAGAAAAAATATAAAACAGAGGAAATAAAGTCTCGCAGTCTAAACAGAACACCCAGATTAGTTAGAGGCCGCCCTACCAACCCTTTTGATGTGAGGTTTCCAAACATTTTTTTGTTTATGTTAAGGCCAAGGATGTTTATTGTCAACAGGAGAGACGAAGAACCGTTGAAAGAGATAGGAAGTTGGAAGGGTTTTAGCAGAGGGAGCATTTTGTTAGAAAGTGAGTTTCTAAGGAATTAAATTTTAAATATTGAGACAGCCCCAAACGGAAATTCTTTCCAGATCAGCGAGAATAGAATCGGAAAGATTAAGACGAGAGCAATTCTAGAAGTAAAAGAGGGAGCAGAATTGAAATGAGTTGAAGAATGTGTTGAACGTGTGCGCCCTTCCAACACTGAGGGAAAGTGTTAGTTTTGAGACATAGAGAATATAGTTGAAGGAGGGGCGGGGTCAGCACGGAAGCACATTCCCTCAAAATTCGGGAAGGAACGCCATCCGGTCCACCCGCTTTCCTAACTTTCATAGATTTCAGGAGTAAATGCACCCGATCAAATGTAATCACAGGCAAAGGCATAGGACACCTGATGAGAAAGGAGGAGGGGAGGAGGATGCCACATTCGTTCCTGGGTTGAGTTAAGGAAAATAGGAGACCAAAGAGATTGGTCTTTTCAGTGGAGAATTGAGCAACAGAAAACCGTCAGAACGGATAAGAGGGAGAAAGGCAGATTTACAGAGTTGTCAGAGATGTTTTTGGCAAGAGCCAGAAAGATTTCAGTATGGAGAACCTAAGGAGGTTAGCGCACTTTTCTTTGATGAAAGCCCGCTTTGCTCGTCGAAGAGTATCCCTGCAACGATTTACTAGCTGAATAAAAATTAGTAAGAGTGATAGGAGAACGAGAATTTTTCCATTCCGGATACGCGACTGTGCTCTAGCCTGGATGGCCAGAGAGCAAGCACGCATCGAACATGGATTACTGAGGAGAGAAAGATTCAGGCCCAAGAGGGAATGAACCTGCTCGATCCCATCAAACGAATTACAGTTCCCACCTATCGGCGCAGAAACCGAAGCCGTTCACCAGAGGCTAAACAGTCAGTTCCGATTTATACTTAGTGTAGAAGCGACGCAAGGCAACCCAATCGGCCCGATCAAAGTGCCAGAAACGCTTAAGGTAGGGTAGAGCTACTGGTGAGAAAGTATTTAGTTTGAAGGACATGATATTGTGGTTATTGTTAAAGATAAGAGGGAAAGTGGTGGTATTATAGAGAGAAGGACTAGTTGTGAAACATAGGTTAACAGTGTGTTCAAGAATTGGTTGGGACGATTCGGAATGTGTGTTGGTGTTCTTTAATTAGTTGCTCCAGGTCGTTGAGAATGCTGAATGATTCGGCCTTCTCCCCACCAAATCAGTATGAGAGGGCCCCAACCATTCAGTTGTTGTGTACATTGAAATACCCCAAATAGAGGACCTAGTTATTTGGATGAGAAAGATATAACAGTCTCGTGAGAAGTTGTAAGATATTCAAAAAGGCGTGAAATCTGTTCTTGTTAGGAGAACAGTAGCAGAAACACCAAGATTATTGTAGTAGAAGGAAGAAAGATTTAAGCCACAGAACATCGAAGTTATGAGATTCGAGATTCTTAAGACGTGTTAAAGGAGTGTTTATGTTTACATAGGCACATTCTCCACCCTTTAGACGGAAATTGAAATAAGTATAAATATGTATATATATATATATATATATATATATATATATATATATATATATATATATATATATATATATATATATATATATACAAATGGGGCGGGGGGGGGGGGGGGGAGGGGGGGGCAGCTGCCCCCCCCTAGAAGTGTTTACTCTTATAGAGTCTACCTGCGAATTTTTTTGATCCAACGTCCAGTTCCGGGTGGCCGTTAAGATACGTTTTACGATAATATATATATATATATATATATATATATATATATATATATGATATATATATATATATATATATATTATATATATATTATATATATTATATATATATTATACGAGTTATATGGGCGAAGGCTAGTTGGCAATCCTCATTTTTCACATTTCTCTTGACGATGCGAGTCTTCTCACTCATTTTATAATGCTCTTTTAATTTGTAGATAAAAACTGTGTTGCTTTTTTCTATCTATGTTTTTTAATGTTGATATGTAAATATATAAATTCTAGATTTTGTGATCAGTCAGATTCTCAATTCTTTATTAAGTGTTTAAGGTTCAAAGTAGCATTGAAATTATCACTCAACACCGCCTCATGTAAAGTTATAGTTCAATTTCATCAGATCATGGATATTAGGAGATTCCTTGGTACCGTACGTTTTACCTTAAATTATAACAATTAAATTTGTGATATTTACTCCTGAAAATGTAGGAATTTTGAACACATGATCTTACTCGTCCATATGAGGTTAGTTTCATTTTTTAAAAAACTATTTTTTATTAAAACACAGGAATTAGTGGTTTTCAACGTAGTTTGTATACTTTTAATTTTTTCTGTTAACATTTTTGAATGTTAGTAAAATTATTAGCTTATGACTCGATGAGTCAAGATATGGGTCCAGTTCGAGCTGCGATTTCAGTAGACGACAGTCATGAAAATGACATTGGTAGATACGTTGGATATTCATCTATGATTTCGACTGAGAAAAAGAAACAGTTACTGAAAGAGTGTTGGATTCCATCTAAGACCTATAATTTTTTGGAAGATGCTACCCACTTAAAGAGGATATTCAATTATGAATGGTTGGAGACATATTCACCTTGGGCTGACCTACTCCAGAAACCCTAAAGGAGCATTTTGCAAGTTTTGTATTTAATTTCCACCAAATTAAAGTTCGGTCAGAGGGGTCCTAGGCTCTTATTTATAGTATATATATATAATATATAGATATATATAAATTATATATATAAGATATATATATATATATATAATATATAATATATATATAAAGATGTTCATGTAGTTTGTAAGGAACATACAAACACAGAGTGACATAAAACTGCTGTTGAAGCTGCAAGATTGTTCCTACAGGACGTGCCGGTAGACATCCAATTTAACCAGCATTCTAAAAAAAATATAGAGAGAAAAAAAAAAATATTATCCTCAATAATTTCATGTGTGACATTTTCTGTAACGAGCGCATTTACCGCTTCGGTAAGCATCACATGATGAGGAGTGTTGCAAGATTTGTGCCGTTTACGAATAGATGCCGGAGAATCAGTCATTAAAAACCATTTTAAAGGGGAAGAAAAATGCCACAAACCAATCAGTTCAGATTCAGAATGGGATCATTTCTATATGGTACTACTATAAAGGAAAGTATCGTTAATAAGGTAAAGGAAGTGTGCGCGTATAGCTTACTAGCAGACTAATCCGCTGATATTTCTGGAAAGGAACAATTATCCATAGGGTTGCGCTATTTCGACAAAGATTCCGATGAAGTCAAAGTCGAATTTATTAGCTTTGTAGAACTGAAAGCGCTTGACGCAAAAACCATTGCGAAAGCCAGTGAAATGATCTCATTCTGAATCTGAACTGATTGGTATGTGGCATTTTTCTTTCCCTTTTCAAAATGGTTTTTCAATGACTGATCCCGGCATCTATTCGTAAGCGACACAAATTTTGCAACACTCCCTCATCATGATGCTTACCCGAAGCGGTAAATCGCTCGTACCAGAAAAATGTCACACATGAAAAATTATTGAGCGATACCATAATTTTTTTATTTTCTTAACTATCGATTTTCTGGAGAATGCTGGTTAATTTGCGATGCCTCTACCGGCACTCTGTGAGGAACATCTTGCAGCATTCAACAGCAGTTTTATGTACTCGTGTATTGTATGCTTCCTTACAAACACATGAACCATCTTTATATATAATATATATATATTATATATAACTATACTATACTATATATATATATATATATATATATATATATATATATATATATATATATATAAATAAGAGCCTAGGACCCCTCTGACCGAACTTTATTTTGGTGGAAATTAAATACAAAACTTGCCAAAATGCTTCCCCTTTAGGTCTGGGTATGTCAAGCCAAGGTTGAATATCGCTCTCCACCATTCATTAATTAAATTTCCTCTTTAGCTGGCGGTAGCATCTTCCAAAAAAAACTATAGGTCTTAGATGGAATCCAACACTCTTTCAGTAACTGTTTCTTTTTCTCAGTCGAAATCATAGATGAATGTCCAACGTATCTACCAATGTCATTTTCGTGACTGTCGTCTACTGAAACGCTAGCTCCGAAATCTGGACCCATATCTGCCACATATGGTCATAGGCTAATAATTTTACTAAATTCAAGTGTTAGCCAGAAAAAAATTAAAAAGTATAGCAAACTGACTTGAAAAAACACTAATTCCATGTGTTTTAATAAAAAATAGTTTTTTAAAAATGAAACTAACCTCATATGGACGAGTAAGATCATGTGTTACAAAATTCCTACATTTCAGGAGTAAATACACAAAATTTTAATGTTATATTTAAGGTAAAACGTACGTACCAAGGAATCTCCTAATATCCATGATCTGATGAAATTGAACTATAACTTTACACTGAGGCGGTGTTAAGAGTGATAATTTCAATGCTACTTTAAACCTTAAACACTTAATAAAGAGTATTGAGAATCTGACTGATCACAAAATCTAGAATCTCTATATATACATATCAAACATTAAAAAACACATAGATAAGAATAAACAACCACAGTATGTCTTATCTACATTAAAAAAGAGCATATAAAATGAGTGAGAAGACCTCGCATCGTCAACGAGGAAATGTGAGAAAAATGACGATTGCAACTAGCCTTCGCCATATACTCGTATATATATATATATATATATATATATATATATATATATATATATATATATATATATATATATATATATATATATATATATATATATATATATATATATATCGTAAAACGTACTTAACAGCCACCCGGAACTGGACGTTGGATCAAAAAAAATTCGCAGGTAGACTCTATAAGAGTAAACACTTCTAGGGGGGGGGGCAGCTGCCCCCCCCCCCCCCCCCCCCCCCCCCCCCCCCGCTCCCCCCCCACGACTACATTGGCTGACATCACCCCTCCCCCTCCCACCCCCGCCCCCCCACCCCCGCCCCCCCCCCCCTCCCCCCCCCCCCCCCCCCCCATGACAGACGCCCATATATATATATATATATATATATATATATATATATATATATATATATATATATATATAATTATATATATATATATATATATATAAATATGCTCCAACTATAACTATCATAATTTCCGCCTGAAGCGCGGTGGAGTTAATGTGCCTATTAAACATAAACCACTCCTTTAACACGTCTTAAGAATCTCGAATCTCCTAACTTCGATGTTCTGTGGCTTAAAAACTTTCTTCCTTCTACTACAATTATCTTGTGTTCTGCTACTGTTCTCCTAACAGAACAGATTTTCAACCTCCATTTTTGAATATCTTACAACTTCTTACGAGAGACTGGTATATCTTCTCATCCAAATACTACAGGGTCCTCTATTTAGGATTTCAATGCTACACAAACACCTGAATGGTTGGGGCCCTCTATACTGATTTACCGGTTGGGAGGAGGCCGAATCATTCAGCATCTTCAACGACCTGGAGCAACTAAATTAAAGAACACACACACATTTCCCAATCGTCCCAACCGCAGCATTCTTGATACACCACTTTACTATAGTACACTTCACACTAGGCCTTTCTCTCATATAAAATACCACCACTATTCGCCACTATTGGTAAATTATACGACACCACACCTCTATCACTCTTAATCTTTCAATACTTTCTCGTTCCTAACACGTCACATCCTGCCCTACGCGTTTTTTTGGCACTTTAATCGGGGCCACCGATCATGGCGTTGGCCTTGCGTCGCTTCTACACTAAACATCATTATCAACTCGGAATCATGGGACTAGTTCATAGCCACTCTGGTGACGTCTGCTCGAGATCTCTCACGATCGAGTCAGTATCACGCCATCTCAATGTATCACACCGAGCCCTGATGGGAACTGTAAACCCAGTTAGACTGGGATCCGAGCTAGGCATTCCTTGCCTTGGGACTAAATCTTTCTCTCAATCTCATAATCCCATGGTTCGATGTGCTTGCTCTTCTGCGTCCACTTCACGGCTGACGACACAGTGCGTATCGCGGGAATGGAAAAATCCATCTCGTTCTGCCTATCACTCGTTGCGATAATTCTTTCATATCAGCTAGGAAAATCGTTGCAGGGCATACTCTTCGACGAGCAACAGCGGGCTTTCAATCAAACAATGCGCTGACCTCCTTGGTTTTCCTACTGAAAAATCTTTCTGGCCTCTGCCAAAACATCTCTGAAACTTCTGTCAAATCTGCCTTCTTCCTCTTATCGATGACGGTTCTGTTGCTAATCTCTCAACTGAAAAGACCAATCTCTTTAGGTACTCCATTTTCCATCTAACTCAACCCAGACGATGTGGCATTCTCCTCCCCCTCGCTCCTCTCTCCTCAGTTGTCTATGCCTTTGCCTGTGATTACATTTGCATCGGGTGCATGGACTCCTGAAATCTATGAAAGTTAGGAAGGCCGGGTGGACCGGATGGCGTTCCTTCCCGATTTGAGAGGAATGATGGCCTCCAGTGCTGACCCCGCCCCCGTTCAAACTATATTCTACTATGTCTCAAAACTAACACTTTCCCTCAGTGTTGGAAGGGCGCGCACACGTTCAACACATTCTTCAACTCATTCAATTCTGCTCCCCTTTTACTTCTAGAATTGCCTCTCATCTTAATCTTTCCGATTCTATACTCGCTGATCTGGATAGGATTTCCGGGATGGCTTCAACCTTGTGAATTAATTCTTTAAACAATCAACCTCTACAAATCTCCTCTCAACACGACACCCTTCCAACCTTTCATATTCTCTATCAACCCGGTTCCTCTCGTCTCTCCTGTTGCAATATAACATCCTTGGCCTTAACATAAACAAAAAAATGTTTTGGAAAACCTCACATCACACGCGTTGCTCAGGCGGCCCGCAGGCCTCAAAGAAACTGGAGTTCTGTTGTAGACTGGCGAAGACAGTTTATCCTTCTTTCTGCAGTTTTGCTCCAGCTATTACAAAGAGGGCCTCATTCCGCCCTTGTATGGAGTACTGCTCTCTATCTGGGGGGCATCTGGTCTCACCCGGGCTTTTGGGACAGGGTCGACAGTCAAAAGCCAAAAGCTATATTAACATGTCCGTATTTCCACTTCTCTTGACCCTTCCTATTTATATTTGCTGCCGCGGATGTTCGAGCGATGGCTTTATCTCTTCTATACCGGTACGCGCCGCCAGCGGCAGTCGCGTGCTCCCACGCGGAATGTCACTACGCCGTACCCTCTAACCTCTTACGGCACCTGCCGCCCTTCCGCTATAACCACTAGGGTTGATGTGTCTGCGCGCACGACCCGACGTTTCTGCTCCCTCTGAGGATTACGGTAACTCCAGGCTAGTTCGCTGCGGTGATTCCTTCTTTCCTGCCACCCGGTTATGTGGAATTCTCTTCCATCTTCTGGGTTTCCTGCTGAATTTAATCTCCTTCACTTCAAAGCTTTCGTTTGTGCTCACCTTAAAATTTTGAAGTAATATATAGCACGTCTTTTCAAATTTCTGTCAACCTCTCCCTTGAATAGAGCTTGCCCGTGAGTGGATGGTGACAACTGTAATAATTTATATATAGTATATATACTAGATATATAATATATAATATATATATATATATAATATATATATATAATAATATATATATATATATATATATACTTATATATATATATATATACTATAATAATTATAATATACTATTATTAGTTTTGTTTTTTGTTTTTTTTTTTTTTTTTTTTTTTTTTTTTTTATTTTTTTTTTTTGCTAATGTCTGTTCTGCCGGCGCTTCTAGCCACCTAGGGCCGCCCTCATATTCTGCCGCCCTAGGGCAGTTTGCCTAGTTTGGACCCTAGTGGTCTAAGAGGCCTCTGAGTTGAATGTATATTTTATTCGTTATGCGTTCTAATAAAACCGTAATAAAATTTTAATTATTCATCTGAATCCTTCCAATGTATTTGTACTTACGAGAGAAGAGTGACGGAGAGGAGGCGAGGACAGGGCGGTAGAGACGGACTCGGGCATCGGGTTACGATAGAGCCGACCGGGGACAAGAAACGACGGCGGACTCAGGAGCGAGGAGGAGCGGAGAGGGGGGCCCCATCGTCGCACGCTGATGTGGAGCGAGGGTCGCGCCGACCGCGGGTCGGCCACGCGGGCGGGGGGTCAGAGCGAACCGCCGGAGGTGCCGCCCTGGCGACGGACAGATGAAGAGCGGAGACAGGGCGCGGAGAGAGCCCAGGGGATTGCGCAGACACGAGAGGACTCGTAGCACAACCCCACAGGCAACGTGTGGGAGATGCGAGGAGGGAGTGAGGAGCTGAGAGGGAGAGGGAACGCTCGAGAAAGCGGGGAGGGAGAGGAGCGAGAGGAGAGAGAGAGAGAGAGAGAGCAGAGAGAGAGAGAGAGAGAGTGAGAGGAGAGAGAGAGAGAAGGAGAGAGATTAAAGAGAGAAATCCCATCTCTAGTCTTCACCTGTATTCACATCCTATAAGTAGAAGACATTTAAAGCCTGCACAATCCGATTAGCCACTAATTTTTCGCAGTTGCCAGGCGGTCAAAATATGTTTTGATTCATAAATTTTGATAAAAAAGCTGTGTGTAGAATACAAATTTTTTAGCGTTGCTTGACGTTGCATTGACAATGCGAACAATTGTTTAAACTTTTCTAAACACTGAAAAACTTGACTAATACGAGAATAATATATTTAATTTTAATATTGATTCAATACATCGATGAAAAAGAATATTGATTTACTTTTCGGAAAGATATATAGTTGCCTACTGTCTCTTTATTCTCTTTAAAATTTCAAAGTAATCTAAAGATGTTTATTTTACTATCAAAAGACCTTCGACATAGCCACATGAAATAATGCAAATGCGCCATTGATTGACCCCCCATTGGTTACTTCTCTCATGCTTTTAACGATGAGAGGTACAATGTAAAACAATAAATTGTGCGTTATTTAGCCAAGATTATACCTTTTATAGGGTTGGTTTAGTAACGGACGGTGCAAGGCCCGGGTATCGATCCCTAGTCCGGATCCTAGGTAAAAAAATTACCTAGAGAAGTTCCCCTCCTAGAATAGGGCTATGCCCTGAGGTGTGTTTCTTTTTTACAAAAAAAAAAAAAAAACTTTTTTGCACAGCAGGAGATGGTCAGTCTTACATTACAGGAGGAGTGGTCTGTTTTGGTCTACAGCTGGGGTGGTCAAACCTTTCGTCTACAACAGGAATATCCCACCTTTCGCCAACAGCACGGGTTGGTCAATCTTGCTTCTAGAAGCATTGGTCGCAATCTTTCGTCTAACAACAAGATCATATCAATCTTTGATTAATTAATTGTATTTACCTAATCACATTTTCGTCCTCGAC
>JABUQX010102234.1:0-12500 GCA_015478945.1 Trachelipus rathkii | reverse complement strand
GAATATCTTTGCAGTATTGCCTGTATCCACCGCAACAGTAGAAAGAACCTTTTTGACATTAAGGCGTCTGAAAACGTATTTGCGGAATAGTGTTGGAGAGGATCGGCATTACCAGGTCTTGCTTAGCTGTCAAATATCGAGATCTCCACAATTGCATCAGAAAGTCAGCAAGAAATATTTTGAATCACTTAAGTCAAAAAGCAGGAAACTGTAACTGACCTTATAAAACGATGGTAAGCTCTTAGAGAATTATAATTATATATATATATTTATATTATAATATATATAATATATAATTATATATATATATAATATATATAATATATATATTTTATATAATAATTTTATATATATATGGTAAGCTAGTTATGCAGAATTATATATATATATATATATATAATTTTATGTATATATAGTATATATATATATTTAATTATATATTATTATTATATTATATATACTATATAATAATTATATATAATATATATATATATATATATAAATATATAATTTATATATATATAATATATATTATATTATAATAATATATATATATATATATATTTTTTATTAATTATATATATATATTATATTTTTTTATTTAATTTATATATATATAATATTATATATATGATATATATTATATATTTTATTATATATATTATAAGAAAGAAGGACATAAACTAGAAACCTTTGTATGTACATTAAAATTATTATATTAACCAAAAAAAAGATTTTATCAAAACAATAGAATATCAAGATACAATATGCCCATATGAACTCCAACAGCGAGGTGAATATGCAGCAGTTGCAAAATTTGATAATTAAAAATTAAAAAACGTTATTTACCTTGGGTTCAGGCAAATATATCAACTATAACTCGGTTTGAATAAGAAATAGCATCAATTGTTAAACCACAAATTTTCTGTTGCACACGCAAATAACATAGCCAGCTCCCGTTTAAACAACCCCCCTGTTTCTTTCTTCCCATAGTACTTTCGTTTAGCCAACGTTTGATCCTTCGTACTGAAAGAGCTCTCTACCTGTACTGGTGGTGCATGGCTTGGGCGAGTAGTATCATCAAAGCCGTTTTCGTCGACGGAAAGGAAAGGTTCAGTCTCCTTTAGACTTGGGAGACAACAAGATCTTTTAGCTCTTCACTACTCAGTTTCTTGTTCCTCCAAATTTTGTACCAAAGTTTAGCTCTTCTTCTATGCTTTCTAAGTGATAAAAACTATAAAATGACGGCTGGCTTTTCCTTTAACACTCATCGATTGTTATGAGAAGCATGTGGAAAGGATGTAGTATGTCATGCATAAGAAGCAGATGTATTTCAGTACGAAAACGTAATTTCCAAAAAAGAGTTATTGATCCAGATAAAAGAATCATTAAGGGATCTTCTTCAGAACTCGGGTGGGATTGTTGCTTGTAGTTGCTGCTGTGCTGCTAACCTACCAAACAATCCCGTGGTATATTCAGATTCAAGTCCCCGTGTGCTCCATGCGATTTGATTTATTAGCTTCTTTTAACACTTCATCGGTTGATTTTTTTCCTGTCATGTCTTTCTGACTGGCTCCTAACCATTTCCTACCATGTGGTTGATGTCCTGCGAGGTTTTTGCACGATATCCAAGGTCCTTGGATTGGAGACCATTTCAAAACTATGGCTCTAACATCGCAAGAGTACTTTTAGCGATCAAAAACAGCCTGATGAACTGATGACTTACATTGCGCTGAATGCAACTGTAAAAACGCTTTTTTCTTGTGGCGGTATTTCCCTTCAATAGAAGGTTCTCATGCTTGCATCACTCGTCAAAGTTTCGCTCTATCACACTCTGATGCACTTCGTGTTGCGTTAGACCAATCTGGTCTGGTCATAGGCTTAGGGATGTTTGGCATTAATTTTTTTTTCAAGACCGTCTCGCGAAAAAACGTAATAATGTCTTTTATAGTTCCCTCAGTATTCGCGGATTTCTGGTATTGTGTCCAAATCATTTACTACTATATTTAGTTTTGTGTAACGAGCAATGAAAGAACATTGCTTTTTTTATACTTTTTCCGCAAATATGTTGGACAACTTCCTTCTTTGCAGAACCAATCGTAGAACAGGCCCGACCCCAAGCGAAACTTCGTTGGGATCCAGGGCTTTCGCTCGTGAACAAGATTCGTCAATGAGCTCGAGGCTGATGATCGACTGCGGTCAAGCGTTTTCCACCAGTTTCTACAAAAGCCATAAATTCCTCTGTTGACTTCAATCGGACTCTTTGTCGAATAGCGCTACTATGGATAAATTGTTCCTTATCCAGAAATATCAGCGGTTTCTTCTGCTAGTAAGCTATACGCGCACGCTCCTTTACCTTATTATCGATGCTTTCCTTTATAGTATTACCACATAGAGAAATGATCTCATTCTGAATCTGAAATGATTGTATGTGGCATTTTTCTTCCCCCTTTAACAAAAAAAAAAATTAGTTTTTTCACTGACTGATCTCGGGCATCTCATTCCGTAAGCAGCACAAATTTGCAACACCATTCCCTCATCATGATCTTACCCCGCAAAGTGGTAATCGTGAGTACCAAAAGGTCAACTAAATTATTTGGGAACTAATAATTTTTAATTCTCCAAGATTTTCTTAAGAATGCTGGTTATTTGGATGTCTGTAGAAACAATCTGGCACTTTCTCATCAGCAGTTTTTTCTGACACTCTTGTTGTTTGTCATGTCCTCCAAACCGCCATGAACACTTTATATTTAAGGTGAAAGTCTTATTAATAAGAGCTAGGACCCCTCTGACCCGACTTTTTTTTTTTATTTGAAGAAAGAAAAAATGGTGTTGCTTTTGAGAAGAGTAAACACTTCTACGGGGAGATCCCCCTTTACCCCCCTGCCCCCTGACAACCGCCCATATAATATATAATATTATTTATATATATTTAATATATATATTAATCTATATATATATAATATATATATATTAATATATATATTATATTATATATATATATTATATTATATAATATAATTATATATATATTTATTATATATAGTTATTATATATTATATATTATATATATTTATAAAAAATATATTTATATATATATATATATATATATATAATATTTATATATATATATATATATATATAATATATATATATATATAATATTATTATAATTACTTATTATATTATTTCTATTAATAGGTATATATATTTGGCCAAACTAAAGAAGTTACCCGCCTTAATATCTCGAAAACTAAGATAGGTCCAAGAAAACTAATAACATATTTGGAATAAGCGTATGAATTTGTATGGAAAATGAAAAAAATTTTACCTTTTTTTTATTTTTTTTTATATCTCAAACTAGATAGTTTAGAAAGAAAACTAATAACAAATATGGAATCAGCGTATAAATTCTTTTAGGGGGCTCGAGCCGACGGTAGGACAGAGGGGGGGGGGTTTTCCAATACCCCTGAGGGGAGGGCGGGAGGAACCCCCGCGCACACCAAATACCAAAAGCGGGGTTCCGGAGACCCTCCCCGGAGGGGGGAATAGTCACCGCCGTCGTCCCCCGGGAGCCGAGAGACCGCCCGATCTTTGCATCTTGGCGGTTTACCCGGGGGAATTCTTTTAGTTAAAAAAAAAAAAATCTTTTTCTACTCATTTTCATACGCTGATTTCTAAATTGTTATTAAGTTTTTTTGTACTTATCGTGTTTGGAGATATAAAAATCAAAAAAAATAAAAAATTTTTTTTCATTTTCATACAAATTTTCATACGCTGATTCCAATATGTTATCAGTTTCTTGTACCTATCTTAGTTTTCGAGATTCATGCGGGTAACTTCTTTAGTTTTCCCATTATTAATATATATATATTATATATACATATATATATATAATATATATATTAATATATATATATTATATTATATTATATATATATTATATATATCATATATATATATATATATAATATATATATATATATATATATATATATATATAATATTATATATATATAATTATAATATATATATATTAATTTAACTTGCGAATGTCACAGCCCCCCCCCCCCGAAAAAAATTCCTGGCTACGGGCCTGGAAAGATACATGCATGTAACTAGATAACTACAAATCCTACACTAAACCAAATGACATTTTTGTAATCAAGCAAAGAATGTTAGTTAAAAAATGTTTTAAAAAAAAATTAAAAAGGCTTAAATAGATTTCATTCCCTTTATACTAATTGTAATAATACCGAACGAATAAGTATACGTGTCTGCAAGAAAATTCATCGCGAAAGTTGCCAAATAATTGTTTTTGGTCCGCCGTTAAAGTTAGTTAGTATTATGTGCTCAATATGTGTTTTTTTAACATTGTCTCGTTTGGATGATTCAGGTTTTTGAAAAAAAAAATTTTTAAATTAAGCGAATACCATAGGGGAAACCGCAAAGATACCAGTTGTCGGGGTCTGTCGGCCTATTGGGGGAAAACAAGGGGGACTTCGCGCTCCCTCTGTCCTCCAACGGCGTTCCAGTCCTCTAACCCAAAACCCCAAAAAAAGTTTAAATTCTTCGATAAATTGGTCCACTGCTTCCAAAATGTCATTTGTTTATTGTAAAGTGTGTTCTCTAGTTAATCATGTATTTTCTATAGTCTGCATATATAATATATATATATTATATATATTAATTATATAAATATATATATAATTATATATATATATATATATTATTATATTATATTTATAATATATATGCTCTTAGGTATCTTCGCGGCTACATTTCATTTCTTCTATTATACCAATACTTTCGAACGAGTTAAGAATTAAATTTAAAAATTGTGAAGCTTTAAATAGAGTTTTAAAGTGTTCTTTTTATTAGTTTTAATAATGTTTTTTTCGTTGCATTTTTTGTAAGCTTTTATTATTAATTTATTATTATTATTATTATTAATCTATTAAATTATTATTATAATTATTAATTCATTATTATTATTATATTAGTTATATTATATTATTATTATTATATATTGATTATTATTTATTATTATTATTATTATTATCTAATATTATTAATTATTATTATTATTATATATTATTATTTATTATTATTATTATTATTTGTATTATTATTATTATTATTATTATTATTAAATTTAACTTAATATGAAATCTGATTTTTCTAATTTCTTTTTATTTTTATCTTCGTTTATTTAGATTATGATTAGTATATTTTTGGTAGTATTTTTATTTTAAAAAAAATCCACCCCGGACCCGCGACAGAAACGAGAGGGGCATCCTGCGTTAGCAGGACACGCTGGGGATGATATCAAGAACTGTCCAATCCCAACTTTTAAGAACTATCCGTACATCGGTTTTATAAGGCACCTTTGCCAATCGCCAAAATAAGAACTTCTAAACATGTATATCGTGGACTGTCTATCCCACCTATAGGAACTCTCAAATATGTGCTTATCAAGGATTGTCCAATCCCAGCCCTAAGTTGAAAAATGGTTTAACAAAGATTGTCCCATTCCAGTCCTAAAAACTTATAATCATATGTCAATCAATGCCTCTCAAATCCCAGCGATCATATATCAAACATGTGACTGTCAATGACATCCCACACACATGATACACACAGCATCACACACAGACACCACACGAGACATTAAACACACACAACACACACACACACACTCGTACAGATCTGACAACACAAACCAGCTCCACAACACACACACACGCGTATGCCACACACACACACGACCACACACACTGAAAGCTAGCCTAGGTCAAATATTAGAGCAAAATGAAAGGGATTTTCTCCCTCTCTCCTCTACCTCATCTCTCCTCTTCTCTCCCTCTCTCCTCCTCTCCTCTCCTCTCCTCTTCCTCCTTCGCAATTATATGTTCTCTTCTCTCTCCCATCTCTCTCTCTCTTTCTTTCTCACAACACAACAGCACTTTTTGAAGCAAGCCTTTGCTAAATATTAATAGCAAATGAAATGGAATATATTCTCTTCTCTCTCTCTCTTCTCTCTCTCTCCTCTCTCTCTTCGTTCTTTCTCTCTCTCTCTCTCTCTCTCTCTCTCCTCTTCTCTCTCAATCTCACAACCAACACACACAACAAACATCGACAATCACACCTAACACCTGGATTTCGCTCTCACAAACACAACCACACCATCACACACATAACACACACATATTATATTTATATATATATATATAAATATATAATATTAATATATATATATATTATATATATAAATATATTATATATATATATATTATTATATATAGATAGCATAATAATATAATATGATATATATATATAATATATATATATATATATATATAAAATATATATATATAATATATATATATTATATATATATATATAACTATATAATACCGTACACACACACAAACACACTCTTTGAAAGCTAGCCTTGTCAAATATTAAAAGCAAAATCTCTCTCTCTCTCTCTCTCTCTCTCTCTCTCTCTCTCTCTCTCTCTCCTTCTCGATCTCTCTCTCTCTCTCTCTCTCTCTCTCTCTCTCTCTCGTCGCAGACGAGGTTACATTTGTTTTGTCGCGGTACAGCTGGTTCGATATCTCAGGAGGTACTTCTTAGACGAGGGTACGTTATAAGAAGGAGGTTTGCCAAATATGAACGGGATACGACATCTATAAATTTTTCCTCAGAGATCGAACCAGCTACACAGCTACAGCAAAGGAACGTAATCTCGTCTACTACAAGGTTAGGCTATAAGAAAGAGGGTTACCAAATTTGAAAGGGATACGCCTCTCTAAGAAGTACCTCCTCAGAGATCGAACCAGTATACCTCTGCAACAATCTTCCGTAACCTCGAGTGCGCTGAGGTTACGTCATCACCTATAATTATACCAAGTTTCAACCTTTACCTACTCTCTAAGAAGTACCTCCTCAGAGATCTAACCTGCATACCGCTAAAGCAAGCTTCCATAATCTGGTATGCGACGAGGTTACGTCATCACCTATATATGTTGCAAATTTCAACCCTTTATGAGCTCTCTAACCCATAAAAAGGCGATCCTAAACTTTTAAGGCGACTGCATCCCCCTTTGGGAGAATGCAGCATCATATAACTTCGTCTACGGAGAAGTTACGTTGTCACCTATAAGCATACCAAGTTTCAACCCTTTACCAACTCTCTAAGAAGTACCTTCTCAGATATCGAACCATAACCTTTTGACACAAACATACGTAGCCTCGTCGCAGACAAGGTTACGTCATCACCTATAAAGTATACCTAGTTTCAATCCTTTACCTACTCTCTAAGAAGTACCTCGTCAGATATTGAACCAGATGTACCGCGACAAAACCATACGTAAACTCGTCTGCGACGATCTTGCGTCATCAACTATAAGTATACCAAGTTTCACCCTTTACCTACTCTCAAACATACCCTAAGGGCGTACGGAAAAATAAAACATATCGACGAGATTACGTCGTCATAAGTGGGGGTAACCTGTGAGGTAGGGGTAATAACTCAAAAAAAAAAATACCATTTCAAATTTATGACATTGTGTTAACCAAAATGTGGTCCCTACATGCATACATACATACATACATACATACATACATACATACATACATACATACATACATACATACATACATACATACATACATACATACATACATACATACATACTATCAGGACTAAAATTGTAAAAAATAAAAAAAAATAAAGAAGATTGAAATTTGAAACTCAAATTTAAACTCCTTCAAAGGAAAAGTTTTATAAGTTTTTCAACTTTAAAAGAGGCAAAAAATAAATGAAACAAAACAAATCACGAGCAAAAATTACTGAAGAAGATTTTAATAAAATCCTAAAATGAGTTTGTGGCGGAACATCGAGATCGAAGAACCTTCCTTCCAATAACTTGAGAATGAAGAACCTTCTTTCAATAAACCTCGATGAGAAAGAACCTTTGTATCCTTTTGAAAAGCTATTAAATAGGGGCATTTATTTTTTATTCTTTACATCTTTCATCATTTTCTTATGCTTTATTTGTAGTTTCTTTTTTATTTTGTTTTTTATTTATATTGCATTTTTATATTATATTTATATAGTTTTTTAATTTAATTGATATTTAATTTGTTTTGGGTTTTCTTATTTGTATTAACTTTTTTGTTTTCAATTGCTTGACAAGTTTCGTGTTTTATTTTATTATGATTTTTTTAATTTATTTGGTGTTATACTTTCTTAATTTTGTGAGTTTAGTTACTACTTGCTTTTATTTTTTTTGCTTTATTGCTTACTTGCTTCAATGAATTTGCTTGTCTTTGTTTGTTTTATATTTATTTGATGTATTACCTTTTCTTTGTTCAACCTTTTTGTTTTTATTTGCTTGCTAAATTTGAATATTTATTTAATTACATATTTTAAAATTTCCTTGATGTATTTGTTTTTTATTTATCTATTTTACATTCAAAAATTTTCATTACTTTTCGTTTCTTTCTGAGTCCTATGTATTTATTTATTTTGTTTTAAATTTAATTTAATTTTGCTTTTTTTAAGCTACTTCCGGGTTAACTAGTTTCTTTGTTTAAGACTGAAATTGCTTCATAGTTTTCTATTGTATTATTTTACTTGATTCTATTTTTTAATCAATATAAATTTTTCTTTTTTTTCTTTTACTTTTTTGAAATTAGTTACAATTTTCAATCGATTTATTTAATCACGTATTTTTTAAATTTATTAGTTTTCTTTTGTTTTAATACTTTTATAAAATTATTCCTATTTTACCTATTCAAAATTTTCGTTTTTGTAATTAATTTTATCGCATTTTGCTTTTATATTCTCTTCTTAATTACTTTCTGTATTTTATATTTTTATTTCATAATGTATTTTAAAATTTATTTGAATTTTTATTTTATTTTCTTTTACCTTTTTGCTTTTAGTTATTCTCCTGAGGGTTATGTACTCGTTTAATTTTTTATTCTTCAATATTTTAGTTTAAATTTGAAACGGATTTTTATAATCCCAATTTTGTCTAAAATTTTCGAAATATTTTTAAAAGCCATTTTCTACTCTAACATTTTCCATCACATTGCATGAAAAATGAAATATTATTCACTTTATCACTCGTTTCCCGTTTCATAATATTTATCCAATTTCTAAATTTAGTTTCCTCGTTCAAAAATTTTCACATTTAATAGCACATTTAAAAAAAAAATATATAAAAAAAGTAAAAGAAAATGTTGATACAATTTTCTTTTACTTTAAGAAAGAAGGAAGGAAAAGGGTTTTTGAATTATATTTTTTTAGGAATCAGTCATAGCTGTTCAAATTACAGGAACGACTCTACAGTGATTAAAAAAAAAGATCTGATTTGAAAGAACTTCTTTTCTCTCTCTCTCTCTCTCTCTCTCTCTCTCTCTCTCTCTCTCTCTCTCTCTCTCTCTCTCTCTCTCTCTCTCTCTCTCTCTCTCTCTCTCTATCTCTCTCTCTTTCTTTTTCTTCAATCGTTCTATCTATCTATCTATCTATCTATCTATCTATCTATCTATCTATCTATCTATCTATCTATCTATCTATCTATCTATCTATCTATCTATCTATCTATCTATCTATCTATCCTATCTATCTATCTATCTATCTATCTATCTATCTATTTATCGATCATTTAAATCTCTCTCTCTGTCTCTCTCTCTCTCCCTATCTCTCTCTCTCTCTCTTGCCCTCAGGAAATGTTAGTTTATATACCATATATATATTTAATTTTATATTTATATATATATATATATATATATATATATATATATATATATATATATATATATATATATATATATATATATATATATATATATAATCCATTAATATTTACAAATAAATTAAATATATAAATTTTTCCATATTTTGATTCTAAATAAATTCAATTAAAAACTGGAGACTGCAGCTAAATCGCTCATCATGTATAAATGGGAAGACTATTTTCAAACTATAATTTCCTTTTCTGTTCCTTTCTAAATGAAAGATAAAATGACATTTATTGTTCACTCTTTTAAACAATAATTAATTTGATTTTTAGTTAATATCAAGACGAGTGTATTGCGCTCGTTTGGGATAGCCGTTTATTGAATGGGATTGCAGGTACTATTCAAATTTGGTAATTATTATTATTGTGTGTGTGTGTGTGTGTATTATTATTATTATTATTATTATTATTTATTATTATTATTATTATTATTATTATTATTATTATTATTATTATTATTATTATTATTATTATTATTATTATTATTATTATTATTATTATTATTAAATATTATTATTATTGTTATTATTATTATTATTATTATTATTATTTTATTATTATTATTTTATTATTATTATTATTATTAACATTGTTAGGAATATTGGAATGATTCTTAGTTAAACATTCTAACTAGTAAAGTTATTATTATCATTGCTATCATTAGTATTGTTGACTATAATTTATAGAAACTTGTTAGGAATTATTGGAATTAGTGGTGGTGGTGGTGGTGGTGGTGGGAATTGGTGGTGAGAGTAATTAATTGAATAGGTTTTGTATCCGCATGTTGTGAAACACATTTGGCGGTCTCTACACATTTAACTGTTGAGGCAAATTTTATAATACAAAATACAAAAATGGGAAGTTCCACCCTTACCTGATTATTATCTATCCTTAACCTCCAATACATTATATTACATTTTCTCGATACATACATACATATTGCATGCATTTATGAACTACTGTCAATAACAAGTAAGTATGATTTGTAAATCATACCATAGGCTACATAGGTATAATGTCCAAACTAGGTCTGACAGCCAACCTAGGCCCAAAATTTGGCCATATGTCTAACAGTTGACCTAGACCTAATATTCGACTTTGGTCCAACGGGGCTAACGGATTGAAGCGCCTACTACATGGGTGAAAACACCTTTAGACATCCTTCACATATGAAGGACTCTAACTTTCAGACGAAAAATGCATGCGTACGTACTGCAATACATGCAATACGTACGTACGTACGTACAGGCTGTTTTATAAACTAAGCTACTTTGTACGATACTATCAAGACTAACATTGTAAAAGATAATAAAAAAAAAGTAGATTGAAATTTGAAAATCAAATTTAAACTCCTTCAAAGAAAAGGTCTTATGTTTTTCAACTTTAACAAAGGCAAAAAAAAAAATGAAACAAAACAAATCATGAGCAAAATTTGCTGAGGAAGATTTTAATAAAATCTTAAATGAGTTTGTGGAGGAACCTCGAGGATGAAGAACCATCTTTCAATGAACCTCGATGAAAAAGAACTTCTCGATGCTTTTAAAAAGCTATTAGAAAAGAGGGGCATTTATGTTTGATTCTCTAAATCTTTCGTTGTTTCTTTATGCTTTGCTTGTATTTTATTTTTCGTTTTAATTTATTTGATGTCTATATTTTTTTTTTGTTTATTTGTATATAATTTTCAAATTATTTGTTTTTGTTTTTATTTTGGGTTTTATTATTTTTATTATTTTTTTTCGTTTTCAATTTCTTGCTGACTTTCGTGTTTTTATTTTATTATTTTTTTTTGGTCTATTTGGTGGTTCTCTTTCTAAATTTTATGACCTTAATTTCTTCTTAGTTTTAGGTTATTCTGCCACCTTGCTTATTTGCTTCAATGTATTTGATTTACTTTGTTGGTTTTTAACTTATTTGATATTTTTGTTTTTCCTTTCTTTAATCTTTGTTATTTTAGTTGCTTGATAAAATTTAATATTTATTTAATAAAAATAATTTTCAATTTACGATGTATTTGTTTTTATATCTATTTATATTTTATTTATTTATTTTCATTGCTTATTAATTTATTATCATTATCGTTTATTTTGTATTTAAAATTTATTATATAGTATTTCCTGGTTTAATGCTTTAATTGTTTCATCTTTTATGTTGGTTTTTATTTTTAATTTATTTGATTTTATTTTTATTTTCATTCACCTTTTTGTTTTTATTTATTTTCTGGTTTTAGACTTTGCTTACTTCTTTACTGGTTTAATTGATATCTTTTGTTCAATTTTATTTGCTTTTTGTTAATATTTTTGAAGAATATGTTTTTGTTTTATTTTCTATAAACATTTTTTAGTTTCTTTCCGAGTCCTACAGTATGTATTTATTTAATCATATATTCTTATATTTATTAAATGTTTTTGTTTGTTCTTTTAAGTTAATTTAATTTTACTACTTTTTTAGTTACTTGCTATATTTACGTTTGTGTCATTATTTTCTTTTGACTTTTTCTTGCTTCAATGACTTCTGAATGATATGTATTATTTACTCATGATGTTTTTAATCTACATGATGTTTCTCTTTGTTTTTTTTATTTACCCTTTTTGTGCTTTAATTACTTGCAAACTTTAAATGCATTTATTTAATTTGCATATTTTAATTTACTTGATGCTTTGTTTTTGTTTTAATTTTTATTTCATT
>JABUQX010102233.1:0-14407 GCA_015478945.1 Trachelipus rathkii | reverse complement strand
CACGCTTTTTGAATTATCAAGCCAACCCTGGCTAAATTTATACTTTGTCATTTCGATTTTTAAACTTATCATATAGAGTAGAGGCCTTTGTTCTTAACGGCCTTTATTCTTAACGTTATTCCGTCGCAAGGCACTCGTTTTCGATTCATAGTCTTCAAGCCAGATATTTAATGCCTGTTCAGTTTTAACCAACGTATCATCTCTCAGACGGCTTGTCATTTTAGATGCACTTAAAGATCTTCCTAGTATGACTGCGTTCTTAATTCTTTTTCTTTGTTTTTAATTGTTCGAATTGTCGATTCATTTCTCCCGTATTTGCATGAAACAGTTGTTATAGAAGAGCCAGCTCTAATTAAATTAAAATTTTTATTTCCTCTTCCAGTGATATGCCAATCTATACTTTTTTTTAGAATTTGGTTGTGGTATGTTTCGTTTCTCAGCTATGATAAAAAATATTTATAAAATACTGGACACACTGTATAAAATTTGTTAATATTTCAGCGAGAGAAGCATATACAAACGCTATCATTGCGAGTGCAATGAGTTACAGTAAAAGCCTATTGCCAGCAGAGGATCCTAGTGGACTCTAAAGTTATTCGTTTTCTTTTCATTTTAACTGTATGACTTATAAATTACAATTTTAATTTTATTTTTGCAATTTTAATTTTAATTTTTATTATCTTTTTAATATATGTTTGTATTACAGAATTTTAATTTTATTTTTGTAATTTTAAATTTTCTCTTTTTGCAACCCACAGTATAATAAATAGCGTTCCTATAGAATGCATTCTGAGGACATTTGTTATATATATATATATATATATATATATATATATATATATATATATATATATATATATATATATATACTTCTGCTATATATATATATATATATATATATATATATATATATATATATATATATATATATATATATATATATATATATATATATATATATATATATATATATATATATATATATATATATATATATAAATAAATATATATATATATATATATATATATATATATATATATATATATATAGCATAATATATATATATATATATATATATATATATATATATATATATATACTATATATATATTTATAAAACGCAACTTATATATATATATATATATATATATATATATATATATATATATATATATATATATATATATATATGCAAAAAATAAAATAACTATTCTTTGAGTGTTTTTTTTAAATGCTGTCAATAATTAATCAATCCTTTGCTGATAATTTTATAAATGCCCAGTTTTTGGGCAGGCATTTATGAAATGGGCAAATGCCTGGACAAATGCCCATTTTATAAATGCCTGCCCACTGGGCATTTGCCCAACGTACATCACTATTCGGACCTATGTGCCCCCATCCGAGGAGGTGTTTCAAGTGCCATAAATTTGGTCACCCTCAGAAATATTGTCGGTCTCCACAGACCATCTGCCCGACATGCGGCAGTTTTCTCCATCCCAACTGTGAAACCCATCCTCATAGTTGCCCTAACTGCAAAGGTCCCCATCCGGCCTACTCTGTCCACTGCCCCTTCTTCGCCTTATAGAAGGAAATCCTTGAGAAGTGCGCTATTCATAAGTTGATCGTTCTTATGCTGCGGCGACAACTAATACCTCTACGGGCGCCTCTACCATTGCACCTCGCTCCCGTACGTTTTATCCAGATCTTCCTCAGTTTCGCCTTCCACTGGGTCTACCGTCCCACGGTGAGATTCTTGGATCTGCTGCTCGACGAGCGCCTTACGTACCTCCCTCATATTACTCATCTCAGAACTAGCTGCCGTCGTTCGTTGGATCTTTTGCGGCACCTCACCTCTAAGACTTAGGGTGCGGACAGAAAAGCATGTTCCATCTTTACATCATGCTGGTACGTGCCAAACTGGACTATGGTTGTGCCATTTATGGGCACACTTTCCAGTCATACCTCTGTCTTCTTGACCTAATTCAGAACGAGGGCCTGCGATAGTGACTGGAGCTTTTAGATCTTCATCGAAGGGGAGCCTGTAGGTGGAGGCGGGGGTGATGCCCTTGTCTCTGCGGAGAGAACAGCTCCTGTGCTCCTTGTTCCTCCGCATTCAGGTTCCTTTATCCTCTGGCTTGCTTGTCCTTTGTCATTGAACGCGTCCCCCACAATCCTTCTTACTGGTCGTTTGCTCGGATTTTAAATTACATCTTCCTTTTCCTCGACCTACCCCTCCGAGGGGTCGTGCAGTATTCTTTCAATACTTCCTCTGGAACATGGCTCTCTCCACCCCATGTTGTCTGCTTCGGGATACATTCATTAACAAAAGCTGACGCACACCCGGCGACGTTGATTGATTCTTTTCTGTCTCATGCGGAGGTTCACTCGGACTCGATCGCTGTCTACACTGACGGTTCCAAGACGGATGTGGAAGTGGGAGCTTCGGCTGTTTTCCCCCGACTTCACCGTCTCTCACACTCTGCCACCTTCCTCGTCGGTATTTTCTGCCGAACTGGTTGTGGTGGCTATGGCAGTTCATAGGTTGAGCGGCTTCCCATCAGTGGGTAATTACACACTATTCTCCGATTCCAGAAGTGCCTTTCAAGCGTTGCTTGACCGGTCTTCGAGAAACCCTTTAGTCTCCACCATCCAGAGACTCCTGCTCGTTGCGTGTGCAGGGGACGACTGTTACATTCTGTTGGTTCCCTTCCCATGTGGGTGTTCCGGGGAACGAGCGGGCCGACAAGGAAGCTAAACATGCAGCGAACAACGTACTGCCAAATGTGCAATACCTTCAACCTGACTTGCGACTTGGACGCCTTCCTGCTTCTGATTTTTATATCTTAATTCGTCTCGGTTTTCTTCCTTGCTGGCAGGCTTGTTGATCGAAGGATAATCGTGGCTCCAAGCTACGTACAATCAAACCTCTCATTCGCCACTGGTCCTCTTGCAGGAGAAGTCTCCTTTTGTAGGTGGTCCTGGCTCGATTGCGAATAGGACAGGACATACCAATTTCACCCATGGTTTCTCATGTCGCAGGATTTTGAGCCATCTTGCCCGTTTTGCTGCTCAAGTTGCCGCCTTTCAATTTTTCATGTGTTTGTGGGTTGCGATGCTCTTTCTGCCCTCCGACGCACGTTCTTCCCTAGTTTGTAAACTATTCCTGTCCAACATCGCCTTGCACGTATTCTCTCTGAATCCTCTCATTTCCGAAGTGACAGCATTTTTGCCTTCCTGTGTGATTTCAACATCCTCTATAAGATTTAATTCTCTGAGCGCGATTTTTGTCGTTTTGCTAGGGACTTCCCTTGTTGTTGGTTTGCTGACACGGTATAGCCGCATGACCTGTGTGCTGTGGTGGTCCCTATACATCAACTCCAAAAAAAAAAAAAAAAAATATATATATATATATATATATATATATATATATATATATATATATATATATATATATATATATAATATATATATATATATATAATATATATATATATATATATATATATGAACGTCTGGTGGGGCAGAGGCTGAGTCGCCGACTCTCATACGAGAGGACGCTGGTTCAAATTCCGCGTAGGCAGTTGGATGGGTATCTACCTGGGGCAAGGAATTAAAACTCGACTGCGAACATGTTGGTGGCGCTGGTTTGGGGATAGCCGGCCCTGTGGGCTGTCATGTCGGGGACAGTCTTGGACATCGGTTGCAGGGGTGTCCGGAAACCCACCGTAATCGGGTGAAGAGACACGATGGTGTGGTGGACCTGATGGCGAAGCTGCTGCGAAAGGCTCACGCCGACGTAGTAGTGGAACCTAGATCCCACACACGGACTGGGTCCTCGGAAGCCGATTTTTCATCAAGTCTAGCGGACTGGTGGGTGTGCATGTGTTGGATGTCCAGATTGTGGCCGACGCGGCAGCCACTTCCATTCGGGCTGCCTATGATAGGAAAAGGCAGTACTATGATAACGCCCCAATACTTGACTGGGCGACCGAGTGGGCGCGGGGCATAAATCCTCGGACCTATCCGTTAGAGCGATGTAGGGGGCAGTTACGCTTTTGTCGATGGCGCGGATATCTGGCCGCTAATAGTGCAGCGGATATGCGCTTAGCGGGTTTGGATGCGTATGATCAGGGTCTGATTATTGCTCGATCAATCTCTGGAAGTCTGAAAATCGCTCAAATGCGGGAGAGGCGGGGCCTCCCGAGGATGGCGCTTCGATAAGTTCTTTCGGTGGCACGGGGTGCCCGTCGAAGGGGCAGTCTCGGCTTTGAGCTCGCGGTCCGGTCGGGCCTCCCATTTACGATCGCGGGAGGCCTGCAGACCTGGGTCCTGATAGGTCTATGCCTGATGGGGCAGATCGGGTTCTGATTCCTGAGTAGGTCGGGACCGCTGGTGCTGGGTCTGCTGTCGAGTTCTGGAGAGGGAGCTCGATGGGCGGGCCGGCACCCGTGCGGCTGAATGTCGGGAGTTAGTATAGGGGATAAAGCACGTTAAAACGTAGTTTTATATATATATTATATTATAATTAATAATTATATATATAATATATATTATATATTATATATATATATATATATATATATATATATATTATATATATATATATATATATATATAATATATATATATATAAACAGGTTATGTGAAAATTGTTTGAATTTTCTATACATTTAATATAGTTTTATTGTTTCGAAACAGACCCTCATTAGCGATTCTGGTGAAGCAGAAAAAGGTTCCAAAAAGAAAAGGATTTTCAAAGGATTACCTCAAACTGTCAAAATGTGGAAAAAAGAATTAGCAAAAATAATTGTGAAAACCTCTGTTGCAAATATTGTAATTTAAATTTTAAAAGTAATGAAGAGTTGAAAAGTCATCTGAATTTGCATAAAAGAAAGTTTAAATGTGCCCATTGTAATTATGAAAGCAATCATAAATCACACTTAAGCTCTCATCTGTTAACTCACAGCAATTTTAAATTATTTAAATGTTCAGAGTGTGGCTATGAGTGTAATCATAAAGGAAACTTAAAAGGACACATGCTTGCGCATCAAAATATAAAATTTTTTAAATGTTCTGAGTGTGACTATGAGTGTAATTAAAAGAGGAGCTTAAAAAGGCACATGAAAACGAAAGACATCATAACAATGAAGCGGAGTGGAAGGAAGAAATAGTGAATGACCCGCAAATAAATAATATTAATGAAATGGAATTTGGGGAAATAAGTCAGAAAGAAGTAAAGGACGTCCTCGTGAAGCTCAATAACTGGAAAGCACCGGGACCTGATAAAGTTCAGAATGTGTGGCTAAAGAAGGTTACAGTACTTATCAGCCCCCTAACAAAGTGCATAAACAGATTGTTAAATGGAAGAGAAGCCATTCCAGAGTGGCTGACAATAGGAGACACCAACCTCATACCAAAATCTGAAGAAACCAAAAACCCAACAAAATACAGACCTATAACATGTTTACCTACCATCTACAAAACACTAACATCAATAATAGCATCTAGAATATACAAACATGTAGAGAATAATAATATAATAAATGAAGAACAGAAAGGATGCATCAGAAATAGCATGGGCACAAAAGATCAATTGTTGATCAACAAAATGATCCTTGAAAATAGTTGGAGGAACCAGAAACATCTTAGCATGACCTGGATAGATTATAAGAAGGCATACGACAGTGTTCCCCATAGCTGGATACTAGAAGTATTAAAAATATACAAAATAAATAAAAAAATAGTAGATTTTGTCAAAGAAGGAATGAGGCAATGGAGGGTCAACTTAAAACTAAAGCATGAGAAGGGATTGATTGAGTTGGAAAAAATCAACATAAAAAGAGGTATATTCCAAGGGGATTCGTTATCTCCACTGCTCTTCATTTTGGCTATTAACCCTTTGAGCAATTTAATAAACAAATTACAAAACGGATATAGAATAAACCCACGTAACGAAAAATCGAGCAAATTAATTTCACACCTGTTTTATATGGATGACTTAAAATTATATGCCCCAAACAGACAAGAGACAATTAAGCAGGTGGAGGTAGTGAAAAAGTTCTCCGAAGATATATGTATGGAGTTTGGTCTGGATAAGTGTGCTTTCCTTACACTCAGGAAAGGGAGAAGAACGGAGAGTGAAAACATCACGATAGATGACACCATCATAAGGCAATTGGAGCAGGAAAACACTTATAAATATCTTGGAGTGGAGGAATCGGAGAAGGTAGAACATAAGTTGATGAAAGAGAAGCTGGAGAAAGAATATTTAAAAAGAACCAAAGCAATATTAAAATCGGAGTTAAGTGCTAAAAACAAAATAGAAGCCATTAAGACACTAGCTGTACCTGTCATCCTGTACAGTTGCGGAGTGATAGATTGGTTCCAGGAAGATCTTAATAGAATTGATATTAAAACAAGAAAAATGTTAAATGCCCACAAAATGATATATAGAGGACAGATTTTGTCTAGAATGTACACGGAACGTAGAGAAGGAGGCATGGGGTTGGTGGAGATAGACTATATATACAAAAGAGAAATAATAGGGTTGGGCCAATACCTGGAAAGCGCAGAAAACAAGTTCCTCCAGTGGGTGTATCAACATGAAAGGGGCAAACCAACAACAACTTCACTAATGAAAAAGAAAACGGATTACATGAATGCGAACAACATCAGAGTGGAACAAGGTCTAAGGTGGGAAGAAAAAACGCAAAAGGAAAAGACAAAAATATTAAAAGACAAATTCGAAGCAGAAAGGAAGAAGAAACATATAAACCAGTGGAGACAACAAGCAATGGCAAAAGAATATAAGAAAATCATTGATGAAAGTTATATAGATAAGGAAAAATCAGTGGAGATACTCACGAGGGGACGATTGCAAGCAGAAGAAGAAAGAGTGATTATAGCTGCTCAGGATAAAACAATTAGGACAAGATGGCATCGAAAGCATATAGAAAGGGAGAACATCAGCGACATATGTAGAATGTGTGAACGAGACACAGAATCAGTCCCTCACATTCTAGCAGGATGTCAGATTCTTCTAGAAAGAAAACTATACACTGAAAGGCATAACACCATCTGCAAGTTGATCCATTTTAAATTGTGCCAAAAGTATAACATCAGGACAGAAGCGGTCAACTACTGGAAACACAATCCCCCAGAAATAGAAGAAAATGAAGAGGTGCTGCTACTCTATGATTCTGTCATCCCAACGGATGTAGCAGTCACCCATAATAGACCGGACATCGTAGTTAAGGACAAAAGGGATCAAAAGTGCTATATAATAGAAGTGGGAGTCCCAAATGATAATAACGTGGTGGCATATGAAATAGAAAAGGAGGTAAAATATCAAAGACTCAAACACGAAATAAGAAGAATGTGGAACACCAATGACATCGTGGTGATTCCAATAATAGTTGGAACGACGGGTGTAATAAAGAAGAGTCTCATAAAACATCTGGAGAAGCTCCCAGTATCTGTCAACACACTGGAAATGAGCGTAATGGTTGTAAGGAAAAGCATAGCAATCTTGCGACTTGTGTTGGGATTTGGGTAAAAAATCTTTTTGGGAATGTCCTTATGGTCAAGGTTTGACCACGGACATCTAAGATCTAAATACCTATAGATCTCCGAAAACCCCTTAAAAGGAGAAAAAAAAAAAAAAAAAAAAAAAAAAAAAAAAAAAAAAAATTATTTAAATGTTCTGTGTGTGGGTATGAGGGTAATTGGAAAGGAAACTTAAAAACACACATGCTCACGCAGGAGTAACTGACCTTATCGTTGGTGGGGGAGTTCTCCGCAATATTTGGGCGGAGGGATGGCTTTTCTATCACCATATTTGGGGAAAGGAAGATCATTCGTTCGGGCAGGTGTTGTGGAGCGAACAAGTTACAAAACTGGTTATAACCATGAAAGACGAAACAGATGAAAATAGTTGCCGGGGGATCGGAGACCCCGGTGCCGGCCCCTCTCTACCACAGGAGAGATATGAGGGGGGACGGAGCCTTGTGCGCATCACGCGATCTCTCCTACCAAAAGCGAGGACACAAAATGTCCCGACAAGAGCCCAACCCAGCAGGACTCGACCTCCACAAGATGTGTTGTTTGGCTCGCCTGAGGCTGGCCCCAGTACATCTGAAGAACACCAGAACCGCAGATACTATACCCTTAATAAAAGGGGAGCAGAAAAAACGGACTGGTCAGTGGAGGAAAAACATGAAATTTATTGGTGTTCCTTTTATTCAAGACACAATAAATTCCCCAAGAGGCATTCTTGGAAGAGAATGCGAGAAATGTTATTGAAGCGGGGTAAGATAGATAGGAGCAAAATTGAGAAATTCCCGGACACTAGATTTAACAGCATAGCAACAAATGTAAGGCTAGGTAAGACCCAAATAACAAAAGCTGAAATGGAAATTATTGAAAAGGAAGTTGAAGAATTTTTAGAACATGAAAATGAAGAAAAAGATCAGAATGAAATTCAGGGTGAGAGATGGAGCTGGAACTTTGAAGCAAACGAGTACCTTATGGAAAGCTACTACATTGGCGAATTCATTCCACTTAAGAAAGCAAAAAGTGAATTCTGGAAGTACGTGGTTGAAAATGCAGAAATAAGTGCAAATGATTTTATGGAATATAGATTTCAAAAAAAGTTCAAAAATGTTGAGAGAAAGGCAATGATGAAACAGAAACATTGTATACTCAATTATATTAAAGAAAGGAAAGGAGGTGGTGTTAGAAAGATGAAAGCGACATTGCCAACAGCGGAGGATATAGAAAATATTAAAGAAAGGGCTTTAAGAATTATGGAGAATGAATTAGAAATGAATACAGAACTAGTTCAAGAAATAAAAAGTACCAAAGCAAAATTATATAAAAGAACAAAGCTAGTTCAAGGGAAAAGGGATGCACAGGTGAGGGAGGGCTTGAGATCACAATGTGAAAGAGATAATGAGAACTCCCATAGAGTGCAAACATCGAGTGAAGATGAAACAGATGAACAAGAATACAGGATAGAATTGAGTACGGAGGTGAAGGAAAAAAAAGAGGAAGTAAGAGTAAAGAGGCATAAGAGAATAAAACAAATGAAGATGCAAAAAAAACTGCAATTGGATGATGAGGAAAACTTACTCAATGGAAGAGAAATGGATCACACTCGATTACAATCAACGAGTGAGGAAGAATTAGAGATAGACATTGAACATGGTACCTCACCATTGGTAGAAGCGGAACAGTCAACAGATAATAATGACGAAACAGATAGAGAGTCAGACTATGAGATGAACTTGAGCTGGTATCAGGAACATGACAGAGATTTGAATGAAAGAACCATTAATGATGTACAACCACCAAATGGTGACAATAGAGAAGAAAATGCAATTGATGAACAATTGTTGAACAAAATAGCTAACTACCGTGAAGAGGATAGGGTGCAGGGTATTGAAAAGCGAGAACAAGTAAGAAAGATTAAAAACTGGTTTATGCTGAACAAAGTTACTGCAAGTGCAAATAGAGTACTGCCACGCCTGATACCACCAAATTGTAGTCTGACAGAGCTGAACAGACTCTATTATGCTACATCAAGAGCAGTAGCAGAAACAATGGGAGTTGATACTGTTAAAGATAAGAAAAATAATCCAAATATAGGAAGGAAGAATATGATGCCACCATGGAAGATTAGACTTACGAATGAAATAAATACTCTTCGAAAAGAAATTGGAATGCTCACAATGTTACAGAATGGAGAAATAATAGTTGAAGCAACAAAGAGAAAAGCACAAAATTTAGTAAATAGAGAAAGAATTAGAATCGGAGATAAATTAACACACGCTCTTGTAAGAAGAAAATTATCTTTAACAGCAAAAGGAAAGAGATTAAAAAGGTACGAAATGCGTGAAAAAAAAAAGAAAACAAACTGTTCAAAGAAGATCAAGGTAAATTTTATAGAGAATTACGAAATACCAAGATAACAGTTGCTGATGCACCCAAGGCAGAGGAGGTCGAAGGATTTTGGAAAAATATATATGAGAACAATGTGTCGCATAATGTAGATACGGAATGGTTGAGAAATATTAAAAATAACCCAGAAATAACATCTATTAGAAATATGAACTCTCAGAAAATTAGTATTAAAGAAGTAAAGGATGTAATCAAGAAGACTAATAATTGGAAGGCACCTGGAATGGACAAGGTCCAGAACATATGGCTAAAAAAACTAACATCATTAATCAAGCCCCTAACAGAATGCTTAAATAACATAATGGATGGAAGAGTAGACATCCCGCACTGGTTCATAACTGGTGAAACAACCCTTATTCCAAAAAATGAAGAAACCAAAGATCCTAGCAAGTATAGACCTATAACATGCCTTCCCACATCATACAAAGTATTAACAGGAGTTCTGACCCAAAGGTTATACAAACATGTAGAAAGGAACAACATCATTAGTGAAGAGCAAAAGGGATGTAGTAGACATACCTATGGTACAAAAGAACAACTACTGATAAATAAAATGATAATTGAAAATAGCTGGAAAGGGCAAAAAAATCTATGCATGACGTGGATAGATTACAGGAAAGCTTATGATAGTGTACCCCATTCGTGGCTGAAGGAAATAATGAGCATCTACAAAGTTGATGAAAAAATAAAAAGATTCCTGGAAAAAAAAGACCGAAGGCCAAAATTTTTTGTTTTTTTTTGTTTGTTTTTTTAAATTACTTTGTTTTCATATATATCAAGTCTTTTTAGGGTATTTAGCATTAAAATACAGTAAATACAATATGTTAAAAGAGGTATGCAATATATAAAGTAGATTTTAGTACTTAGTAAAGTTATATTTGTGCTCTAGGGCATATAATTATTACATTTCACATGATCTGATTATTATTATTATTATTATTATTATTATTATTATTATTATTATTATTATTATTTTATATTATTATATATATTTATATATATATATATTATATATATATATATATATTATATATATATATAGATATAATATATAATGAATATATTATATATATATATTATATATATATTATATATATATATATATATATATATATATATATATATAGTATATACTGTAGATAGCGACCCACACATTTTGAGACCGAAAATTTTTCAAGTTCAAAAAATTAAGTAAAGTTAAGTTTTTTAAGAAAATTGTTTAGTGGCAAGCTTCTGGCATAATTCCAGAAGCCTGCCACTAAAGAATTTTCTTAAAAAACTTAACTTTACTTAATTTTTCTTAACTTAGAAATTTTGTTGAACTTAGAAAATTTTCAGTCTCAAAATGTGTGGGTCGCTGTCTACAGTATTACCATATATATATATATATATATATATATATATATATATATAATATATATTATATACTATATATATAGATATATATATATAATATATATATATATATATATATATATATATATATAATACTATACTATATAATATATATATATATATATTATATAAATATGATATATATATATATATATATATATATATATATATAATATAAAAATTTTTTTTACACCTTTTTTCTCCCAAGACTGGGGGGTAAGGTGTGTAAGAAGCATCGGAAAGAAAAGCAGAGAAGAATATGAACAAAAGTCGAAAAGAAAAGCCCAACCTTTAACCCCCCCCCCCTCTGTACATATTAGTAAGCACTCGTCTCAGTCAGAAAATCCCACCCTTATAGCCTGCACGGGACTTCGACAGCCCCTCCTTATGGTAAACGTCAGTGTAAGTGTTCATCCTTGGCCCAGGTGGGCCACACCATACCCCCTCACAAAACCCGGCCATTCTCTCCTATTATGCCCTTTATTCTCACCTCTTGCCAAACTCACATTTCTGTCCTTCAGACATTCGTTTACTGACTCAATCCACTTTTTCTTCGATCTCCCAGCCGGTAGGTTTCCAACACACTCGCCACTATTCATCCACTTAAAAACCGACTATCAATCATCCTTTCCACATGACCAAACCATCTAACGTCCTTTATTCTCTCGTTTACCCATTCTTCACACCACACAACTTCTTAATGCGTTCATTCCTCAATTTATCAATTTCTTCCACACTAGAATGCTCCTAAGATTGTCCATCTGAACACAATTGAACTTTAGATCTATTACTTCTTATTCAGGAAAATTAGTCTCACTACTAATTCAATAACACCCCCAGGGTAACAACATACCGTCATGTAAAACCCTAAGCACTCTAAAGACTTAGTCCTATTACATTCACCAACGATTTAATTCACCAGCCACCTTCCTGCAACAACATTTACCCTAAATATTTAAACTCAGACACTTGTTCCAGCTGCTCACCATCTAACATAACTTCACACTGAGGAGTTTCCTCACTCACAACCATAACCTTACTCTTATCTACGTTACTTTCAAAACCCCTCCTTTTAGACACCCTGCCAAATCTCTCCTTATACCAATCCTCTCAAACTCTTCAAATTCACCACACAAAACCAAATCTCCTCATATAATATGTAGGGCACCCTCCACTCATCTCCATTCTCCATCATTCTAACACCATGTCCTGCCACCCCCACCTCTAATTCTTCATAACCCATCCATAATACACATTGAAATAACCAAGAGACATAACACAAACATCTCCACTCCGCTATTAATACGTAAAACAATCACTTTGACCACCATTTATTCTTACAACGCCTCACTATCGTCATACATTCTTTTGATTCCATTCAGAAGCCACCACCAAACACTATATATCACTAACACCTGCCATAGAGCTTCGCCCTATTAATCATTTCATACCCCTGTTTGCAAATCCACAAAACTTAAATACAATTTATTCTTCTTCTCCCTTAATTTTCTCTATCATTTGCTTCAATGTAAAGATTTTACATCCACACATCCTCTACTACTCCTAAACGCACTTTGTTTTCCCCAATCAGTCCTTCAGTCACTCGGCGCACGTCTTTCAACCAAAATAACCAACATTATATCTTCCATATAACTTTCTCAATAAACTAATTCCCTAAATTCTAAAGTTCCCTTTATCTCCCTTACCCTCTATATAAGGGACTATTACTGCTATTCTTCAATCCCTCGGAAACTATACCCTCATAAAACGCTTTTATTACACCAACTTCAAGATTCCAATCAATCAAAAACCTTGCCTCCGATCTGACATTTCACCAGATAATTTCATCTATACCTGCAGATTTACCATTCTTCAAACTATCTCACTCTTACATTTCCTCTTTTTTGCTAATAACCTCATCCCCAAAATAACTATTCCTTCTTGCCACCCAATCAAAACCCACACACAGTCACTATCACCTCTTCATTATACTGGCAATATTATACAGATTTTCGAAGTGTTCTTTCCACACTTCCCTCACATCCATTTCATCAGTTACAAAAAACACCATCCCTATTCATTATTCTGAGCAGGTCCCCTTATCTAATTTTAACCTTTCGCGCTTTCCTCCAGAAGAGCTTCCTATTCCCTTGTATGTCCCCTTCATCCTCCTTCCCAACTGTTCATTCTTCTTTCTCTTACGTATGCATCTTTTAGCATTTCTTTTTATTCCTCTTATATAATCAAGCAATCTTTCTTTTGAAAACTTCATCATTTGCTTTAGTACATTTCAACCACGCTTTTTTTTTTACTTTTTTTAACCGCTTGCATCACCTCTTCATTCCACCACTCAATGTTAGCATTCTTACTTCTACTTTAGCAACCCACGTACTTCTTTTGCACTGATACAAAGTGCTTCCAGATTTATTTTAGTTGGCAGCTTGTTCAACATTCAACTGATTTACTTTGTGAGCGTTCTTACATTACTTATCCTTATTACCCTTCTTCACTAAACTTCTCACTCTTTAATTTTACCCACTTCTTTCTGTATCACCTTCCTCTCCATCAAGTCCCCACTAACTTAATTTTACATAGACCAACATAATGATTCGATAATCCCATTTCTAAACACCTCCTGATTTAACATCCAACACATACTTCAACATCTTCTTCACCAACAAAAAATCAATCATACTTTTCACTTCGATACCATCTCTACCTACACCAACTCTAGTTTACTTATGGAATACTCTTGTGTTTAAAGAAAGTATTAGTTACACATATACCTCTCTCCTCACAGAAATTAATCACCTTCCTCCATTCTCATTTTCTCCTGACACCCAAAACCATCGTGTTATACCTTCCTTTTTTTTTAAAAACTATATATATATATATATATATATATATATTATCATATATATATATATATATATATTATATATATATATATTAGAATATATTATATATTAATATATATTATATATATATATAATATATATAATATATTATATATATTATATATATATATATAATATATTATATATATAATATATA
>JABUQX010102232.1:15000-18997 GCA_015478945.1 Trachelipus rathkii | reverse complement strand
GGAGGAGATAACTTTGCCATTACAATTTTACCAAGTAAGCTATGATAGTGTGACTTTTGCTTTTGGCGTTCGAAATTTGTGTAAATAATTAGCATTCTCTTTTATATAATTATTTGGCCTTCACACCAATTTTTATTAAAGGTTAAAATTCTTTTGGTATAATAAAATTAATTAATTTCAGATGAATATTTATTAATAATAATAATAATATAATATATAATAATATATATATAATAATATAATAATAATAATAATAATAATTAATAATAATAATAATTAATAATAATACTGTCACTTTGTTACAAATACGTAATTTTCATAATGTGTAGTATCTTCTTATTGTGTCATGAATTCCAAGTTACTGTTTTTTTTCTGCTTATCTAGGAAAATGCGATTCAATTTTACATAACAACAATATCATTAACCTGATTACTTAGGCATGTAAACTGTCCCAACTAATCTATATGGATCTCGTATGCAGTAAAACTCACCTAATCTACATGGATCGATCGTATGGCAGTGAATTTCTGACTCACTAACCATTCATGGATATACTATTGCCGTAACAGATTTTCTCTTGTTTCCAAGGCAAGATTTTTGCACTACAGAAAATATTCCGAGACGCTGCTCTGTCTCGGGCGCTGCCAACGTATCGAACCGCGTGTAAGAAGTAAATATTATTAAATAATTAATTTTTTAATATATTTAAATTCTTTGATACTTGCTCATTCTAGCACTCATAATTTTTATTGTTGTATATATAAATATTTGTGCAATATATTTGAATAAAAAGTTTAAAAAACACATATTTATCTTGCCCAGAAACTCATAAGGACCCCAAATTGCAAATGAGTTGGGGAAATCAGGAACCAAAAGCCAACCTTCCCCGAGACACTGCGTTGGAAAGTGTGCATGCCAAAAAAAAAAAAATTGGAAAAATAGAAGGGAGTGTGTTTCAGACTTTACCAGTGAAGCACATGAAAGATTGAGCATAGCAGTTAAATCTGGGGTCTAAGACTTGGAAAGAGAATGGATGAGACTCTAGAAATACGTGTGGCACGAGATCTCTACTAAAAAGAGGAACTAACTCGTATCTGATTGCTTCTAGAAGAGCAGTGTCATCGCAATAGCAATATATAGGAGAGTACGCAATAGTTGTGGACCCCAAAATAATGTGATGCATATTCAATAGAAGGACGAACAACTCACCTAACAGAGAAAGCAACTGTGATGGTGATACGTTTCGAAGGTACCTCAGAAGACCTACCTCCCAGAAGCTTTGTTTTAAAAAGAGAAATTTAATGAATCATTGTCATTAATAGAATCACGAAAAAGGAAACGAATTTAATTTTTAAGGATAGGAAGGTTTGGGTTTGTGTCTTTTCGAATACAATATTATTGTTGTGTTTAGATTATGAAGAAATCTTATTGTGACTGAAAACTAACATTATTTTCCTATTGAGATATTCGAAAATTTATAAAGGTCAGCTGCTTCAGACCACCCTCCTGGCATTTGTTAATTGCTTGTTAGTGAGGGTCATCTCCTCAATCTTGGAATAGAGCTACGTAAGGATGGATGCATTGGTATAGGAGTGGATAGGAGGCGAAGTGATATGAGGCTCAGGAGATAAAATCATAAAGTGTTTGTTTATGATCATGTATTTGTTTTGATATATAAGTATATATATATATAATATATATATATATCTATATATATAATATAATATATATATATTACTAATATATTATATATATATTTATATATATTATATATATATATATATATATAAATACCAGAAGCCTTAAAGTTTCGATCATGTCCGAGATAAAAACGGTACTTAATTCATTTGAATTATAACATTTCCGCTACACGACTTGCCATGTGTGTAAGTCAAAAAAGTATGAAAAATAAAGAATGAAACGTGTTCCAACTTTATCATGAGGTAGCAACATGTAGAAGGATGCTTCGTTTAAACTAGGGTCAGAGAGTAGGGAGAGTGATTGAGAGAGAGAGAGAGAGAGAGAGTCGAGAGATGGTAGAGAGTATTGAGAGAGAGAGAGAGAGATGAGAGAGTGAGCAGAGAGAGAGAATGTATTGATATACTGTGATGAGATGATGAGTCGCACAAGCTCTCCTTAGAGTAGGAGTCATAACTAAATTGTTCAGAGAGATGGTGACCACTGGTAATTAGTGAATATTATTAGAGATGGTGCTACAGCCTCTGTCATACCCGATTAGAGACTGGAGAGTGTTTATAGAGAATAGAGACATGCAGTGGAAAAAGCGCCATATTCAAATTTTCTATTGAGAGAGCCGATGATGAGCTCTTTATGAAAAAGGACACCGTCAGGGGAATAACAGCTCATCCTTATACAGATTAACTTGGTTGAGAAGTATTAAAGATAGTCGTGTAATCCATCTCTTAGAAGTTTGTTTAATAAGTAGAAGATTATGCGATCCTTTTCAAGAAGATCACGAAAATAAAACCTATTAATTATTAAGAAAAACAGTAAGAATGTACGAATGTAAGAGATGTATTACAACAGAAGGAATGTTATTGAATAAAGAGTATGAACAGAATGTAATATATGAATTCGAATATGTAATGTTAGTATGGAAATATGTACATCAGATAGAAATGAAACTGAGTTTCAGTAAGGCTTGGACTGGTCTTCCTCATATTGGAAAGATGTTTAGACTGAATCTGCGGGACATGAGGTAATGGGAACGTAATTGTTAAGTAGAATACTATTAATGAAGGGGATAAAAGAATTTGGGATATGAAAAGTAACTCTGAAGAACATCACTATTAGATTAAATATTAGTAAAATAGTATAAAAGGATGTCAAATTGGGTCGTCAACCAGCTTGATATTTCTGAGCATAATGGAATAGGAAATCATGGAAAATGGATATTCAGAGAAATAGAGATCGCCGAATAGAAGGACAGATAAAATATCTAAATCAAAGTTTGTGTCTAGACTGTTATATAATACTTTCGATATGTCCATGCGATCCATAAAGAAATCTATATATATAGTTATATATATATATAATATATTTTATATATTATGAGTTTATTATTTTATATTATATATTATATATATTTATTAATATATTTATAATTTTATATATATTATTATTATAATTCATGGTTGGCGTATTACATTATTGGGTATGAAGGGAAGGACCCTTATTCTTTTCAAGATTTTTTTGATATTCTTTTGTTAATAAATTATAATTTTTAATTATTTAATTAAGTTTAAATTAAATTATTACAATTTTTAATTTTAAAGTGAAAAAAGAAAACTGGGTGTAGAAAAAGAAGTTTTTAACGACTTGAAAATGCAACGTTACTTTTAGTAAGTTACAATTATTATTTAATAATTCTTATAATTCTTGAGAGGTTAAATTTCTAGATGCTATGGCGTACATTAAATTCAGTATTTCATTATAATTATATATTAGTACGAGGCCAGGCGTGAATATTCTTGTGTCTGTACGAGCGAAAATACGAATAAATTCCGCTTGGGTACGTATTTCTTTCGTTCACCATTTGAAAATCTGTAAACGAATATTTTGAAAAAAGAATTTTGTATCTTCTCTCTCTCTCTGTTCTCTCTTCTCTCTTCGTTTCTCTCTTCTTGTTCCTTCTGTCTTTGATTATATAGTATATTTATTATTTATAGTATTATTGGTTTTTTTCATTTTTTATTATTTATATTTTATTTATTTATTTTTTATTATTATTATTATTATATATTTTATTGTATAGTAGTTGTATATTTAGTATTGTATATTATATTATATGTATATCTTATTTATTTAGGAGTGTTTTTATAGATTATTATTGTAGTGTTATTTAGTAGTGGTGCTTTGAAGAGTTGGCGGGACGCGTGTCTAGTAAAGAGATCAGTGAGTCGTTCAATTTGGTAGCTTAGATCTCTTGGTCATGTTCTATTGTTCTTGAAATTTGTCGAATCTAATATCTTTACTT
>JABUQX010102231.1:0-22500 GCA_015478945.1 Trachelipus rathkii | reverse complement strand
ATTAATTATATCCTCTTAGCAGTTATCTTACCCCAGGCTGTTATTACTCGGAAATATATTATACGAGTAAATATTATGATATATATAAGATATTTATACATATTATACAAAATGTACTTTTAGACCTGTTACAACAATATAAAAATATTTTTCAATATAATCAAGTGATTGTAATACAAATATTCATGACAGATTTATTTGTAATATGATATAATAATAATTAGTATCATGTCGTATTAGAATTTATAAGTTAGGTTGTATATGAGTAATATATATTTAGTGGACACATATATGATTGCAATAGAATTAGGTAAATTTTATAAGGACTATGATTGAGACTCATTTTCGAACTCACATTATTCAGAAAGTTACGGCCTAAAGAGAAAGCGGTATTATATAATTTTTTGTTAATATTTAATGTTATTATTTATGGCTTAATATTTATATTATTATTTATTTATTTTTTTATTATATTTATTCATAAATACATAGCATACTTAAACTCTAAAATATGTATATTGTGATATATATATAATAATAATATATATTATAATTATATATATATTTAAATATTTTATATATTAATAATATATATATTAATATATATATATATATATTATATATATTTATTATATATATATATATATTAATATATTATATATATAATTAATTAATATATATAATATTTATATATTATTAATATTTATATATAATTATTATATATATATATATATATATAATTATATATTAAATATGAATATTATAATTATATATTAATGTATAATATATATAAATTAAATTAAATAAATATATATAAATTATATAATTATTATATATATTATATTACTATATATATATATATATATATATATATATTAAAATTATATATATTAATAATATATATATATATATTAATATATATTAATATTATAATATTATTTATATTTAATATATATATATATATATATATATATTAATTATATATATTTAATATATATTTATATTATATATTATATATGATATTAATTATATATATATATATATAAATTAATATATTATATATATATTATAATATATTTATAATTATATATATATTATAGTAATAATATATATAGGTATAATATGTTATAAGTAAAATCTTCGATATAATAAATTCACATTTCTAGTTCATATCCTTATTTGTTGTCTTATTTGAAGAGTAAATGGTAAGGAAATAATGTATAGATTAAGATAAAATTAACTTAATCTAATTAAATAGTTTAAAAAAATATTTTAAATTTAAAAAAATCAACTATAAAAAAATATAAAAAAAAATAAAAAAAATGAAAATTAATTAATATAAGTGAGAATATAGTCTACAATAAATGTAAGTGAAAAGAATGATAAAACCATAAAAGGGAAGCGAAGAGCGAGATGGAAGTTTGTAACTCTATCTCGATTTAAAAAGTTTGATATAAAAGTTTATGAGGATTTCCTTCATTTTACCTTATTAAAGATAGTATTACATAAAGATAAATGAAGGGGTTGAATAAAGGGGTGAAAAGATGGTATATATTAGATAGATAAGATGTTTATGGAATGGGAACATTTAATATGAGTTATATAAGTAGAAAGATAGTGATAAGTAGAAAGTGCATAAATATTTAAAAATAAGTATAATAAAAAGTTATGTACATATTATTATATAATTTCTAGTATAAAAATTATATATATTATAATATTATATATAATATATATATATATATATAATATATAATTAATATTTATAATATTATAATATATATATATATATATTATATTTAATATTAATTATTATATATATATATATTATATATTTAATTATATTTAATATATATAATTATAATTATATAATATATTATTATATATTATATATATAATATATATATTATATATTAATATTATATATTATTATATATATATAATATATATTATAATATATATATATTTTAAATTATATATATTATATATATTTATATATATATATTATATATATATATTAATATATATATATTAATATTATTATATTATATATATTATAAATTAATATATATATTATATATATATATATAATAATATATAAATTATATATATAATATTATATTTAATATATATATTATATATATAATATATATATTTATATTAATTATTATTTATATATATATTATATATTTATATATATTTATATATAATATATTATATTTAATATAATTAAATTATTATAAAATATTTATATTATAAATAATAATAATTATATAATTTATATATATAATTATAATTTTATTATTATATATATATTATATATATTAATTAATATATATATATTATATATATATATATATATATTATATATATAATAAATATATTTAATTATATTATATATTTATAATATATATATATAATATATAATATATATAATATATTAATATAATATATATTTTGTAATAAATTTTAAATGAATACTTATTATATAATTTAAATAAATATTTTATTATAAATATTAATAATATTAATTAATAATAATATATATTATATAATAAATAAATAATTAATATTATTATATATAATAATTAATAATTAATTATATAATTAATATAATATATATTTTTTAATATAATTGTATATTTATAATTATATATATTATTATATATAATTTATATATATTAATAAAATTATATATATTATATAATATACATATTATATATAATAATATAATAATATATATATAATAATTATTAATATAATATAATTATATATATATATATATTATATTATATTAATATATAAATATAATATATAATATATTAATTAATACATTAATATATATATAATAATATATATATATTATTTATATATAATATTATATTATTTATATAATTACGAAATAGCACGTTTAAAAAACTTATATATTTTTAATTTTATTTTCCCTATTCTATCTTCTTCATATATTTCTTTGATAATTATTATACTATATATATGATCTATATATTTTATTCTAACTCATATAACATTACTTACTTCAATACCTCTTTATTCATCCATTTTCTTTCCACCCTTCATTCCTTGTAACCCATTTATAATAAGTAAAATAAGATAATAGTAAATCTCTATTATTTTATTCACATTTTTTTATCACATTTTATTTATTTTCTCTAGTATAGATGATAGAGTTTATCAATAATACTTCCATACTCTCGTTTCTTATCGCTTATCACTTTTTAACATATAATGGGTGTCTTTCTATTCCTTCTATTTTTGGGTGACTTTCTTCTTTTATTTTATTTCATTTTTATTTTTTATTTATATTTTTTTGTTTTTTTTTTTAATGTGATTTTATTTTTAATTATAATTTTATTTATGCAAGTTATTTATATTGCTATTTCTACGATCTTTTCCTATGCCATATTTATCTTCTCTAATAAGGTAACACCATAAATGTAGTGAACTCTGAGTATAGATATATGTAGATATTTTATTTCGTAATAGATATTTGAACACATATTTAATTACTATAATATAATTATATACGTATTTATATTTATATAATGTATTACATATTTATATATACTATATTACTATTAATAAACATAAAAATATATTATTATAATAATATTTATATTATATATTTATTATATATTAATTATATAATATATATATATTATATATTAAATATATAATATATTATATATTATAATATATTATATATATTATTATATATTATATTATATTAACTTATATTATATATATACTATTATATATTAATTATATAATATTTAATATTATATATTATATATCAATAATTAATTATATATTAATATATTATATATATTATAAATTATTTATATTATAGTATTATTAATTATTATATTATATATATAATTTTAAGATATATATAATATATATTTTATATTATATTAATATATTATATTATTATATATAATATATTAATTATTATATATAATTATATATATATATAATATATATTTATATATTATATTTATATTATATATATATATTATTAATTAATATATAATATATATATATAAATATTTTTATATATTATATTCAATACTTATTATGTTTATACAGAATGGAAATTAATATAAATAAAAATATATAATATTTAAATAAATAATGCTCAAAGACTATGTATAATACTCAATAATAATATTATAACCGTATTATGTCTCTTGACTAGATCCTTTCTGATAAAATTTGTTATTAGGAATTATATATGTTCAACTCTTAAAATTATCTCCAATTCATTATGCACCCATTTATTATATATATATGTTATATTATGCTCATAAATCAATTATATAATATCAAACTAATAATACTCAATAATCCTACTAGACACTTTATATACCTTTTAATTCATCAATATCTTCATCTCAAATGAATCTCATCAGATAATAATTGAAAAATAATTTATTTATATATTGTTTACTACATAAAAGACTTTCTATAATGTTTATACACAAAAACGGGTAGAATGGGTATATTTTATTTATTAATTAAGCCTTGGTATATATAGTATATAATTTAAACGGTACTGTATATAAATGATATTGATAATTATAATATATATACTCTTTTTGTAGATATATTGTATTATATGAGTATACATAACTATCCTTTATGTTCAGGGTTATTGTTAATATATTTAATTATATATGTAAATATATATATAATATATTTATATAATAATATTTTTATTATATATATATATAACTATAATATATAGGATTATGTTATAAACTCACTATAAATAAATCTTATTAAGTACATTAATAACTCTATCATAATTCGATGGCTTTATTTCTATTAATAAACGATATAGTATATAAATTATAATATTATGTCCGTGAGAGTGGTAAAAAAGTGATAATATATATATATATATAATAATAATATTATATGTTTTTTATTAATATAAGATATAAATAATATATATTTATATATTATATATGAAGTGGTATCATTTAATCATATCCATTTGAGCGAATATATTATATTATTAATTATTTATATATATATATATATTATATTATATTATATATTATATATTATATATATATTGTATATATTATATATATATATATTAATATATATATATATATATATATTATATTTATAACTATTAATATATATATTAATATTATATTATATCTCATTATTATATTATATATATACCAACTGTGTATTTATACCGATTCTCAAATAAGTAAAAATTTTATACTGCCCTTTACAATATAAACTCACTACGATATATTAGTATCTAAGCATAGTAATAGTAATATTACTAATGTATATATTATTAAATGAAGAACGCGTAGTATATATAAGCATAGAATTATCTCTACTATAGTGAACAAATTTTATAAGTAGTGATATAATAAGTCTACCTATATTAATAATATATATAGAAGCATATATTATATATAATTATATATATATATTTTATATATATTAATTATATTATATATATTATATATATTATATATATATATAAATATATATTATATATATATATATTAATATTAATTATTATTTATAATATTATTATATATATGTAATATAATATATATATATTATATTAGTACATTATTAAATATATCAATATCTTCAAAATTTATAATATATACTATTGTTAATTACTGGTAATATTTTAAAAAGTTCTATGATAAAGCCATATATTATAATAAGTATTAATGCATATAGTATTTGGTTAGCTCTTATTAAATTACAGGAGTATATAAATAGTTATTGAATATTTACTCGTTTTTAATAAATGGGGAAAAAGTAAGTTTTAGGATGATAATATAATGTATCTGAGTCACGTATCTAATAGCAGATATGGTATATAGGGCTAATACGTGCCGCTCAGCGGATATAATGATATTATGATTATCTTTGATATATGTATACTTCTGACTCGAGAATTAATATGGTTATTTATTTGTTTTGCTTGTTATTATTATTTTGAACTTATTAATAATTTATGAATATTTTTCTAGTTAATATACTGTTTGTGAGTTTTCCAATTTGTACGCTACTATATACTTTACGTTTATATAACTAGGTATTTATATGTATTATATATTATATGTTATATATATATATATATATAATATATATTATATATAATATATTTAATATATTATATAATAATATATATATATATATATATATATATAATTATATATTATATATATATATATATATTTAATTATATATAATATATATTAATATATATATATATATGTATTAATATATATTTATATATAATATATATATTATAATATATTATTATAATATGAAATATATATATATATATATATATATATATATCATATATTATTAATATATTATTAATATTTATAAATATAACCTATTCATATGCATAGAAAATTTTCTAGTGCCATGAAAAAGATTTTAGTAGAACTGCTATAATTATTAAATATATATATTATTAATATTATATATATAAATTATATTATTATATAATATAATATATTATATATAATATTATATATTATAAATATATAATATATAATTTATATGTATATATATTAATATATATATTATAATATATTATTTAATATATAATATATATATAATATTATATTAATATTATATATTATATATTATTAATATATATATATATTAATAAAATCTATACATATATATATATATATTATAAATATTTATATATATATTATTATATACACTCTATAATATTTATCTATATATAGAAAGGAAAGCCCTTGGAGTATTAATTAAATTTTTCATTTATTTAGTTACACAAAATTAGATAGTCTTTAATACATATTAAGAAGTAATAGATGAAAAAAATACAAGATTTTTACAGATTAAAATAAGTTTATATACAGGGTATTACACAGAAGAGAAAGTATCCTAAATAGCAGATATGCTTTCAGTCTCTAAAAGATACAATAATCGCTATCTGAAATAAACTGCTTATTACGATATAAGTTTAAGCACTCATATTTGATTGGTTAGGTTTATCTTTTACTTCATAGAGAATTTTTGAGATTAAGTATATCTATTAGTAAATGATACTTTCATATATCATTTTGCAAATGGTCTAATTTTACCTCACCAGGTTGTTTATTAAAATTTTCGAATTATAGATATAGAATGATTCCAGGATTCTTCTTGCATTTGTATTAATAACATTTCCAATGTTTTTCATATTGTCAATGATAATAAGGTGATTAAAGGATCTTCTATGATATGTAAGAGCTGAATTAATAGTTTTTTTTTGTTTCTTTTTTATTATAGTATGACCAAGTGTTGTTTTTTCCTTCTTGAAAAATCTATGGTTTCACCTAAATATATCTTTTCACAGGATGTACAAGGTATTTGATAGACGCCGCTGACAGAAACATTTTCTTTACATTTAGGGGGTCTTAAAGTATTTTTTAGAGAAATAAGATTGGAAAGAAAGAAGTAATATTTTTATGAGTGTTTATAATAATTTTTTTATATATTAAATATTATGTAGTGGGAAATGAGGTATAGGTATGGACTTTTATAGGAAGAATTTTTGTTTTGGTTAATTATTAGAGGATTGGAACCATAATTATATCTCTTTTTATGATTTTTTGTTAGGCTGCTAATAATAATATGTGTATTGGAGATATTAATAAGGGGTAAAAGTTTTATGTAAGTTAATTTGGGTTTTTCGTAATATTTATAGTAAAAGGTATTGTGGGAATATTATCTATATCGAAATGCATCAGATATATTAAGAGAATGAAATAGTGTCACTGCCTCGTTGATATCTTTATAGTATTTTTGAGTTTGCCCTCTGCTGTCGAGCACTTTCTCACTATCGTGAATGTACTCTATGCAAGTAGGTGAAAGTAGGTGTTCTCGTAGAATATGATATTATTCTACACACATGTGTGGTGGTACCGTATGTGTGCTGCCTAGATCTGTGAAGGTTAGAACTCTTAATAGATAGTATATAAAGCTTCAATTATTTACATCTCTCACTCTCTAAATACTTCCAGTTTACCTATATATCATTTTGTAATGTGAGCTTAATTAGTACTTACCCGTAAATCACATAAACATTACTATAGTAACTAAACATATAAATATATGAATTGTCTTGGATACTCCATATATCATATCGGTTATGGTCATATAAATAGTGATCACCTCTCTCAAAATAAATGGTAGTAATAGTTCTGTTACATATTTGCTAGTTTGAGAATTTATTTTCTTTGTACTCATGAATTACTTACTAAGTTATTATAAGGTCTTATTGCCCCTTGAGTAATTATATTCGACATATTGGGTAGTGGAATCGGTTCATATACTCCTTTTAGTAAATAAGTTGTAGACGCTAGCTATAAGGGTATCACTATATATAATAAATGTACCCTTACTCTCTCTGACTTCTTGAAGTCTTTTTATCTTGTACTTACTGATTATATCAGTTAGACTATAGTAGTGATACCTATATTTATAATCTTCATTTTTATATATTATATATATGAATATTACTAAATTAGCAATATGCTCGCTGAGATATATATAGATCACTTATCGTCAATATACCTATCACCTAAGTGTGCTATACGCTACTCTATTAACACATGAAGTGACTCATTATGTTCTCTCATGGATAATAATTTAGTATATAGTATATAATGGATACTCAAGGATCAACCTATCGTTATTAGGTATATATCTCCTTTTTATCTTAAGTACCACCTTGTTGGGAATATCCATGCATATATATTATTTATTTTTCTCACTCATATTTAATTTCCTCTATTTAAGTTCTGCTTCTGCCGCCCAATAACTTGAAAAAGTTCTTAAGTGTTGTAATACAACTTGTATTACTATTTATATATATTTATTTATTTAATTTTTATATATTTTATAGTATTTATTATTATATTATTAATTATATAATTTAATATTTTATTATTTTCTGCCCCTCTACTTAGTAAGGCCTATTGGGCCGTGGAGCCTCACTATAGGTTATTACAATATATATTATATATTATATTATAATTAATATAATATACATTATATATATATAATTATATATTATATTATATATATATATAATATAATTTATTATAATATATTATATATATATATATATATAATATATTAATAATATATTAAATATAATATATATTATATATTATTTTATTATTAATATGATATTAAAGATTATATTAATTTATAATTTATTTATATAATTATATATAAATTATATTAAATATAATAATTTTTTAAATTTTATTATATTATATTATATATTATATATATATTAATATAAATGTAAAACATATATTAAAGGCTTATTATATTATATCTTTTCATATACATACTGAGTATATTATATTATATTTGTTTTTATTATATTTACTACTGAATTTAATTAATAGCTACATATTATTACCAATGTCTGCAATATATTAGTTTAACATAGTATTTCTCATAACATATATTAAATATATATATATATTAATAATATAATTATTATATTATATATATATATTTATATATATATATATTATATATATATATATAATATATATATATATATTTATATATATATATATATATATATATACTGTATATATATAATATATATATATATATTATTATACTATATATATATATATATATATATATGTCTATATATATATATATAATATATATATATATATATATATATATATATAACCTGTATATTTCTAAGTATTACATTCACTTTGTTCTCAAAAATACAGTAAAATTTGGTCCGTAAGACTTGAAGGCCTTCGCAGGATACTTAAATTAGATTGGTATTGAAAAATTATATTTAAGACTTTAAAAAATGGCGGATGCATAAATTATTTAAAGAAGTCTTAAAGTTGTTGCACAAGCCTTAATAACAAAACTTGCGGTAAAAAATATCTGTAAAATATGGAATATTATGGTGAGGATTTTAGATTAAATGACTTGCTATTAAAATTTGGAAAATTATTGAAGTTAGACGTTTATTTTGTGTGGGCGTTTGGAAGTATATTGGTGTTATAATATATATATATATATTATATATATATATATATATATTATATATATTTATATAATATATATATATATATATATATATATATATATATATATATATATATATATATATTATATTTATATATATATATATAATATATTATATATAAAGAGAGAGAGAGAGAGAGAGGTAGTTTCGCATTAATTAAATTTAGATCTTGATGAAAAATAACTTTAATAATAGTAGTAAAGCACAAATTTTCGTACATAAACATAAGAACCTCTTTCCAGGTGCATATATTTTATAAACTAAAAAAAAATAATAAAAAAATAATAAAATATAATTAAAGTATTCATAAATTAAGAGATTTTATCATTTTAATGTAGTTGGCGTTCATAATAGAGTTTTGTATTGGATATATTGGTATTTCACCTGTTTGTCTATTAAAGTTAATAGAATTGTTAATACAAAAAGATTCAAGTAGTTTTCTTTTTTGTAAATTTTGAACAATAAAAAAGGAACAACTTTACTTAATCAAAAAATGTCGTGATAATCTGGTAATACCAAGATTTATGATTCCAAAAGGACTTAAAGCTAATAATTCCAATCCTTTTCATGAAATTTACAACCAACTTTAATCAACAAAATTTCTACAATCAAATTAGGAATAAAATTCAGCTTTCGGAAATGTTTTAGAAAATTAAAAATTTTTCAAACCTTTATCCGAATTCTTTTGAGATTTTTTTCTAAATTCCTGGACTATGATTACAATAACAAAGACTTCAAAGTAAAGCAAAAAAGAAGAAAACGAAATCATAAATTTAATTTGATTTTTTATAACAGTATCTGGACTAAGAACATCAACCCAGAAAAAAATCATTAATCAATCGGACTATATCCTTACTAAGGACCAAGAGATTTTACTCAGCTATGGACTTTCCTTCTCTCTTCATAATAGAGATCCTTTCACCCATTTCTTTATTGCTTTTGATATTTGGAAATCTAATAAATTAAATCGCACCTTTAATAGTGAATTTTTAAAATCAGTAATCTTAGAAAATATTTTAAGATCTTTAAACATGAAGAAATCTCCTAAATTATTTTATTCTGCTCTCAACTCTCTAACAAGCAAAATCAATATCATTATCTCCCGCTCTGATAAAGGCAACAATATAGTTATCTTAAACAAACTTGATTATATTAATAAATGCAACACTCTACTTTCAGACAAAAAAAAACTCTAAAAAATTCTCAAAATTCCTTTAACTGTAACTTGAAAAAAATCTTCTCCAATCATTCACAACTCCATTCTCAATTAAAATCACAACTCCCCCAAACTTTCATGTTTATATTTTTTTTTTTTGCATTTATTCGTCGGAAATATTTAAAAAAAAAAATTCCCTAACTTAGGGGGCTGGAGCCGACGGGGGACAGGGGACGACGTTCCCCATCGTCCACGCGGGAGGCGTGGACCCCGATCCTGCCATCCTTGCGGTTTACCCTATGGTATTCGCTTTATTTAAAAAAGAATAATTTTACTTTCCCTTTACACTTTGGCATTATTTTAAACTAAAGGACTACCATAGGGTAAAGATGGCAGAGGTCGGGGTCTCTCGGCCTCCCGGTGGACGAGGGGGGGACTTCGTCCCCCTTTGTCCCTCGGCATCGACCCCTAAATTGGGGAAATTTTATTTTTTTAATATTTCCGATGAATAAATGCAATAAAAAAAAAACAAAAAAAAAAAAAATTAAAAACCTCCTTAGATTTTCCGCGCTGATTTTCAATATAATGTGTTTTAACTGTAGGTGCTGCCCGTTCGAGTTACATTGATGTCAGCTTTTAGACACTCTACCTTATATATATATATATATATATATATATATATATATATATATATATATATATATATATATATATATTATATATATATATATATTATATATTATATATATCTAGGGCTATTTATAGTGGTTGACTCAGGAGCGAAAATCAATTAATTAATGTATCGTTTTTTAATAATTTTAGGGTAAATACTTAAATTTTTGGGTAGAACTACCTAACTTAACTAACGCTAACCTAACCTACTTAACTAACCTAACCAGAACTTAACCTAAATTGAACTAACCTAATATTAACGGAGTCAACCACTTATAAAGGTCTTATATATATAATAATTATTATATATTATAAAAGTTATGTATTATAACTTCAGGCTATGTTAATTATGAATAGTTATTTGGGAAGATTAATAAGGGCATGGAGATTTTGAAAAAAACTCGAATGTCTTTGTTTGTTTAGAACCCCTTCTGCATCTTTTGATGAGAAGGAAGTTCCTGTACAGGAGCTGTAAGGAAGAGTATTCCAGTATGCCTGGCCAGCATGTTGGAATATAATTCTTTTACAAATATTTAAAACCTGGATCCATATATATATATATATATATATATATATACACATACATTTATATAGATATAATATATATATTATATATATATATATAATATATATATATATATATATATATATATTATATATATTATATATATATATATATATATAATATATATTTAATATATAATATATTATATATATCTATATATATATATATATATATATATATATAATAACTATATATATATATCATAATATATATATATTTATATATATATATATTATATTGAATTCTTGCCCTCAGTCTTTTAAAGGTTTTTTATTTTTCATCACAGCCCCTTGGGCGGTCCAGTTGCCCTCTTTCTGCGCATGGGTCTTTAGTCCATCTCACACTTCTTCGCGTGGAAGGGGGGAAAAAAGCCAGCCTTTTTGTTCATGCATATGACCGGGCCGCCAATTGTAGGGAACTCGAACCTCGAGTTAACCGGTGAGGAGCTTGTCCTGCATTTTGGTGTATAATCTCGGGCTATAACGTGGTTATCTAGGTTCCGTGTATTTTCCGGGGGTAAAGGAGATACGAGAGGATTTTCCAAAGTCACATCTACGCCTAACCTTACAGAGTCGGATCATATAAGTTGTGTAAGTCTCTGGCCTGTGTCCTGTTGTGTAGTGAGGACTACTTTCCTTGTGGTACCTCCTCCTTTCCAGCCACACCTGTATTTACTTTTTAGTTTCATCTTGTTTTTGCGGATACTTCGTTCATTCTATGGAGATAAGTCTGTGGTTTAATATTTTTATGAGTATTGGCTCTTCAAGAAAAAACTTTACTAAACCAAGGCGTGCATTATTACCATCTGTCGGATTCCCAGCCTCACCCCACCTCTGTCCCTCCAACTCCTAGACCAGCAGGTGTTTCCGCTTTTATTCTTCTAAACCACACTTGAAAAGGTCCTCCGCATAACTTCAGCCGATTTCGTCGCCTGAAAACCCCTCATGTGCCCACACTGCTGGGGAAATCCCGAAATGGTCCACCCCCCGTCATAGTGTTCTGCCAAATTGTTTAAGGGCAAAGAACCACTTTGGGGCTTGGGGCTGGGGCTAGTCCCCGTTTCAGCCCACTAAAAATGGAACATAAAATTCGGAATTTCGGGCAAAAGTGGATAAAATTTTCAGGGCTTATGTAGTCAGGAGATGTGCAATATTTACTCTACTAAATTTCACGGTTTATCTGCCCCCCAATCATTAAGTTTTTGATTTGTTTTGGAACAAAATTTTCAAAAAAAACAAAAATTCGAAATTTTTTTTTAAAAAAATTTCTTTGAGTATACAAACAATTTATCTAAGTAAAAAGATGCATCTTGCCATTCATATTGCCCTGAAAAATTCATCCACTTCGCCCAAATAAGAAAAAAAAAAATCGCAATTTTCATTTCAAAATTTTAAACACAAAATGGGTTTGGAATTGGGCACGCTGAGACAAAACTCAAAACAATTGAAAAGTACTTCTGTACTATATTAGATAATTGTAGGTAATGCATATTTCAAGTTTGAGTCATTTCGGAAAAATTTCTGGAAGTTGATACGAAGAATGAAAATTGGAAATTGAAAAATTCTGAAAGAATGAATACAGACCAGAAAAACACCGGAATTCAACGTTTTAGAGTGCAAAAAAAGCTACATTTTGGTGTTTACATAGTCAGAAAATCGGCTGAAAATTCCGAATTTTTTGACTTTCATTTTTTTTAGGTGGGGCTGACAACGGGGAATCGCCCCAGCCCATTTATTAATATATATATATATATTTAATATATATTATTATTATATTATATTATATTTATATTTATATATATTTATTATTTATATATAATATATTTATATATATTATTATATATATTATATTCTTGCCCATTAATGTTCCATATGCAGTTCCCAATCTAGGAATGCCAGCTGATAACATCATAACCTGACATATTGCTTATTACGATCCACTACCTTCAAAGCTCTTACTGAGCAAGAACCATTATTCTTACGATGCACTTTGAAAATAGCTTTTTTTTTTTTTTTTTGGGAGTTACAAGACAACTCAATCACATCAAACTGAGGACAATTGTTCCCTTCCGTTACCCAATGCAAGAATCAAAGTTTCATCTTTGTCATCCTTGAGATTTCTCGGAAGCATTCTTTTTTTTCTTTTTCCCCTCCTGATGAAAGAAGAAACACATCCAAAGGCAATATTTATTCTTTAGAACAGAAAGGCGAAGATATTGCTGTCATTTTAGAGAAATCTCCAGCAGAAAAGATTTTCCGTTAACAACGTTTATAGAAATCGAATCCGCCTTCGTCTGGACTCGTCTGATACCCAATCCCGTTTACCTGCTGACCTTTATTACCGATTACCGACCCTTTTCGTTCCATTTGCTAAAGGTGAAAATAGGATTTGACGATTCGATTACTTGGAAACGTTTTATTCAGCCCGATCCAAGCCGTTAACCTGTTAAATGGCCAGCGGTTTTCCCGATGTACGAAAATAGTTACATGACATATTGCCCCAGTCTGTGGAGTAAAATTTCATCATTCCAGTGAAAATACATCAATAGTTGCAAAAATTGTGGGACCCTTAAATTGTCTTTTTCCCATTAAATACCCATCTTACCTGTTTGAACAGGAGATTTTTGGAGTTATGTTTAAAAAATTGAGCAGAGTAGAGTTGCCATAACAGCAGCTCAAAGACAATTATTCCCTTCTAGTACAAACGCAATCTTATGCTACCAGTTGGCGACAAACAGCTTCCCTCTCTGCTTTCGCCGTATTAATCTCCCGACACGTAACCTCCATTCCAGTAGAAATTCTTCTTCACACCAAATTCTTCTTGCAAAACTCAAGCAATTACTGGTAACTGCCCGCCGCAAACAATAAACAGCTTCGAAGCAACTCACGCAACTCAACTCTCTGATAGCCTGCCAGGATTAATTCCAACTTTTCTGAATCCATCCTTTATCCTCTTTTTCCCGAATTTCTACCTCATCACTCTCCTAATAGATCTTTATGCCTTAGCGGATAAGAATGGCTCACAGTTTCGCAAATGGGCTCTGATTTGTGAACGACCCACTCTCTCTTAATGCTTCTTGTGCTTTCGAGTGAGAGACGAATGGAAAACCGTTATGCGCAAACACCCCAAGCGCTCCAAGCTTTCACAATCTGGCTGCGCATGAAAGAGGGGACTCAGAAAGTTTCAACGATTTAACCCCTCAATCTCCCATGTCTTTCAAAGTCACCACTGAATGGCTCCTAAAAGTCATTTAGAATTTTAGACCTCCCGTATCCAAGGATTCTAAATACTTGGATCCCAATATTGGTAATTTTGTAAACTCCAAACTTCCTTCTTACCAGAAAAGTGACATTCTTCCTGTGTCACCTTCTTACACTGCCATCCATGGAAACATTCCAATATTCTCGCCCCCATTTCTTCTTACTCTAACTTGCCTTTGGTAGATGCTGATATCGCTTCCTTCCTAAATCTGGCATTTTGGTTCGTTTCTTCAACTGACAAACCAAGTCACTTAATAACGATGGACTTTTGTTGAACTCAACTTACTTCGCCCAATCGTGGAAAAGTCCCTACACGAAATACCACTGAAATCTACCACTGAAACCCGGTCATACAACCCAATCTCTGTACACGACTGTTCCTTACTACCTGAATCTTTTGGTCATCCTGGTCGAGAGAGACCCACGTCTCAGCCTTTTCTCGATCTCCGAAACCACTTCCAAGCATTCGCTAGCCACATAGAGACATTGTCTCAAAAATGTCATCTCTCATAATACTCATAAAAACATAGAATGACTACCTTCCTTCAATGAAATTGTAGTGGCTACTACTATAATTTTGAAGAAATTGTTCAACTAATACACTAATATACTACGTACACCAAAGTGCATATGTTTGAAGGAACTTCAACTTTGCTATTGCCGTTAACCTCTATTGAGAGAGGTGAAATGACCAGGGGAGGTGCAAGGAATACATATTCTAAGATTCTCGTCTCCTAATCTCTGCAGGTCCCTCTTCAAACTAGACTTCATACAATGGCAGTACGAATTAATTATGTCAACTGACCTTACTCTCTGCTAGATCTTTCCTCTGAGTAGTGAGTTTTTACTAAAGGCCGACATTATGTGGATCTTTTTAAGCAGCTCTTTCACTCTGTTGTTATATGCTGGGAGATTCAACCATCGCCACCCCCTTATGGGGTGAAACTGTCACCTCGTCCAATTCTAAAATCCTTCTTGATCTCCTAGCACTATATCCCCTGGGATGTCTTAAATCAGGACTCCCTACATATTAACGTTTAGATACAGACTCTTCTTCCTGTATTGATATTTCCTTTTGCTCCAATTCTCTTATGGATCGCTTTACCTGGTCCCGCTTTGATATTTATATGGCTTAACCATTACCAAAAGCCCTTAAATGAACCTTTCGCAGAGCCTAACGTGCGTAAAACCGAATTCCAGGCTAGCGCAATGACCAAGTGGAGTGGTCCTATTCATCAGCCCACAACTATCCCACCTTTTCCCTTCAATGAGCTGTTTCCGACTATCGATAATGCTTTGGACTTCTAATAAGTTAACATTACAGCAGCAGAAGTTTGAATCCCGCAATCTTCCGCAGGTAGACGTTCGGCAATCCTTGTTGGTTCCAAGAGTTTGCACAAGCTAATTGGGAGAAGAAAAATCTCTACAGGGAATACGAAAGGACTCGCACCATCCCAAACATATTTATTTTTAAAGCAGATGCGACGAGATCTCGTCGAATTAATTGCTAAACACTTAAGCAAATCTTTCGAACTTTCAGATGCATTAAGTTATTGTTTTGCTTGCCACTCGAGCTCTTTCCGCTATCATGAAGCCTTTCAAAAATTGAGAAATAACAATGCACTGTCAGACTTTTTGACAGCGAAATGGGAAGATCATACCTATAACAGTCTTTTAACACTTGCAGAATATCAAATTGCACTGGCCAATAGCAAAGACGGTGCCCTTGGCCCAGACATAATTTTGTATATAATGCTACGTCATATTCACCCCTCTGCATTGGCGCTCTTGCTGGATCTGTATAAAAGAATCTGGATCGGACCCTCTTTTCCATCAATTTGGATTACAGCTTTTGTAATCCCTATTCCTAAACCTAGGAAAGATCCAAGGTTGGCGGAAAACCAAAGACCAAATTGGGACCAAAGACCAATGATCAAGTGGAGTGGGCTCCTATTCATCAGCCCACAACTATCCCACCTTTTCCCTTCAATGAGCTGTTTCCGACTATCGATAATGCTTTGGACTTCTTAATTAAGTTATTAACATTACAAGCAGCCAGAAGTTTGATCCCGCAATCTTTCCGCAGGTGACGTTCGGGTCAATCCTTGTTGGTCTCCAGATAGTTTTGCACAAGCTATTGGGAGAAGAAAAATCTCTACAGGAAACGAAAAAGGACTGCGAATTTGGATTTGATTATTTTTAAAGCAGATGCGACGAGATCTCGTTCGAATTAATTGCTAATACACTTAAGCAAATCTTTCGAACTTTCAGATGCATTAAGTTATTGTTTTGCTTGCCACTCGAGCTCTTTCCGCTATCATGAAGCCTTTCAAAAATTGAGAAATAACAATGCACTGTCAGACTTTTTTGACAGCGAAATGGGAAGATCATACCTATAACAGTCTTTTAACACTTGCAGAATATCAAATTGCACTGGCCAATAGCAAAGACGGTGCCCTTGGCCCAGACATAATTTTGTATATAATGCTACGGTCATATTCACCGCCTTCTGATTGGCGCTCTGGCTGATCTGTATATGAATCTGGATCGGACCCTCTTTTTTTTCCATCCATATTGGGATTACAGCTTTTTGTAATCCCCCTATTCCTAAACCTGGAAAGATCCAAGGGTTGGGCGGAAAAAACCAAAGACCCCAAGCTTTTTCTTCGCTAAATCCTAAAATCATATTGTAATTATGGGAGAAAATGGTTTTCAAGGCCCAAATACTTTTCCTCCCTCCCTTCGCCCTGTTCTTGGAGAGTCTTCGCCTGGGCTTTTTTTTTTTTTTTCCCAAAACTACCAGCTTTGGATTTTCCCGCAAATAATTCCGTTCTTTCGATAATACGAACAACAAAGCGGATCCATTTGTTAAAAAAAGATATAGAAAAAAAAAAAACAAAAAACTAATCATTTATATTAATGTGATATCCGGGAGAAGGCAATCCTTGGGCCGGTCTTTTCACAATTCTTTTCCTTTTCTTCCTCTTCTCTTTCTCAAAAATATCAGAAAAATCTCTTGGGATGTTTACTTTTTTCTCTTTAGTGTCCTTTTTTTTTTTGACCTTGTAAAAAAAAGCTTATAGGCAAAAAAAAAGACAAAAAGTGCGTGGTAGAACCGCGTGTTTATGGGTCGGGGGCTTTCTCCTTAGCCTCCACTCGCAGTCCAGGTTTCAGGACAAGCTTCTCTCTCTCTTCTTCTCTCTTGCTCCCTCCTCATCTCTCTCTCTCTCTCTCTGCTCTCTCTCCTCTCTCACTCTCTCTCACTCTCTTTCTCTCCTCATCGCTCTCCTCTACTCTCTCTCTCTCTCCCCTCCTCCCTCTCTCTCTCTCCTTCTCTCTCTCTCATCTTTTATTACAATGCCTTTGTCAGGAGACGATATATCCAGGTTCGGGTGCTTTTCTGTCTATACGCCACTTTATTTGGATGAAGGTATTCTTGCAGTGTTCTAATTGTTTTTTATTTGATCTGACGTCAATGACATCCGTTTTATCCCATTGAGGTCGATTGTTCTCTTATGTTGGATGACTGGGGCTATAATAATTACGTGCCAGGCTGTCATTTTCTTATATTCGGCAACTTCAGCTAGTATTGAGAACAATTTCAATGGGGTAACTGCCATGAACTTTTCATTTTTACGCCCACAAAAATTTACAGTACTATTTAGAAAAAGTGAGTCGAAAGAACCTGCCCATACCCTCTTCCGAACACCGCTAACCTATATGGTTCACAACAACAGTCCATTCCTGTAACTTTTACAAGTCATATTTATCAGGATCATTCTATATGATCATCTAACATACGTATTGTACTGCAACAATTAAACTCTCCTGGAAAACGATTTTGTCATCGCGTGCTCGACTTTTACGGTTTCGGCGGCTTGAAAATTCTTGGGGTGGTTGATGTTTTCACAATGCCTTTTGGGGTCTCAGCATTCTGCCTTAAATAAAAAAAAACCGTAGAAGCTGGACTATGAACTGCGTATATATGGTCAGTTTCCCGCCCAACTCTAAAACTACATCTGTTTAGATCATTACCAAACGAGTCGATCTGGAGAACTTGCGATCGTCCCCGGGTGAGTCCCTTGAAGTTGAATCCGATGTGAAAATGCACTCTCTCTTGAAGGTAATACATCATGGTGCACAGAAGTAATCTCGCTTTCCCAACTACTAGCCCCATACAAACCATCTTCCTCGACCATGACCGTATTTCTACGAGAGACCCCGCCAGAATTCTTCCTTACTGCCCATTGCAACACATTTAAATACATTCTTTAAATTCCTCAACGATGCACTTTGCAAAAAGTGCTGCTTTTCACTTATGATAAAGGGAATACACCTTGGGTATTCCCTACTCCCGCTATTTGCCTGATCCTGACCTCTCTCTCTCCAAATCTAGCCACCCACCTGCGTTTTTATTTAAAGGCAAATTATTCTTGTTTCATTTCAGCAGGTCACGGTGGTTGTACTCTAGTGTTTACTGACTGCTTTAAAACAGTGGACAGTGAGTGGTGCGTCTGCTGACTTTTCTGAACCGTAACACCCATCTCATATCTCCACCCCCATGCTGCAATTTTCACTGCAGAATTAATGGCTATATTAATTGCTCTCTTGAATTTTATTCCTTAGTCAGGACCACTCTATGCGGACTTTTTTTTACGCCTCTCCTAATAAGTAAATTGAAAATTGCACAGAGATCACCAATACGTAGATTGTCGGGCTGTGTCATTTATATATTTCACCCCAATACGTAAGCTGTGCAATCGGATGGCAGAGATTTTGTGACCTATTTCTTCTTGCGTATTAAATCTACTTATTGAAGGCACAACTAAGTTAGGTTAGGTTAAGTTAGGTTAGGTTAGGTTAGATTAAGTTAGGTTTGATTGATGTTTATTAGGTTAGGTTAGGTTAAGTTAGGTTAGGTTAGTTAAATTTGGTTATTAGTTTTTTAAATTAAAAAATAAATAATTAAATAAAACAAATCCAGTACACATTACCTAATGGGATCGATTACTTAATGCTAGAAAATTGAAAATAGAAGTCCCTTATGTCATTTATTCAGAGTCGCTCAGAGCCCTCCAGGCGCTTAAAACCCACTATTCTAAAACACAATGGTATCCGCTATACAGAATTTCAACTGATGCTCCAGACTCATAAGAAACAAATCGTACTATGTCATACCCCTCTCACATAGGGGTACTAGCAACGAAAAAAAAATGGTGAAAGGAAGAGACCAATGGCATCCTCATCTTTCAAAGCAGGGTTTAGGTATTCTCGGGCGGGATGTCATTTACGAACAGAGTCGCTCTCCAATCAACTGCTTACTATCCCTCTCTCCCCGTAGATAGGCTTCCTGTCTCATTGGCAGAAGGGTGGGTGGTGATCCGTGAAGGACTAAAACTTAGAAAAAAAATATTGATAAGCCGCATTGGCGAAGTGATTTCTCCCAAACACAAGTTTGGGCCGTTTCCTTGAGGGTCTGGTGGGGTCCCATACATAACTTAATATATATTATATATATATTATATATATATAATATATTATATATATATATATATAATAATATATTTATATATATATCTATATATATTTATATATATATATTATATTATTATTATTAATATATATATATAATTATAAGTTGCCCGCGCACGGGTGCGGGTTGCGGTGAGGGTGCGTGGTGCGCTCGATTTTGGGTTAACGGTGAAGGTGCGTGCGCATCAAAATTTTCAGCACGCTGGTGGGTGCGGAAATGCGGGGGGGGGTGTGGTGCGGTGTGGAAGAAAAAATAACTGCGGGGATGCGTGCGGAGGCACGAGAAAATAATTAACGATGCGCGTCGGTGGGTGGCGTGCGGTGCGGTCGCCTTTGGTGCATTGCAACCGCACCGCCACCGCACCGCCACCGCTACCAAAAAACTTCTAAATAAAAAAAAATTAAAAATCATTTACATTCCACTTTTACCATTCTAGTTATATATATATATTATATATATATATATATATATATATATAATATATATTTTATATTATATATATTAATTTATTTATTATATTATATAATATATATCTATATCCTCTTCAGTAGGTGTATTGGCTACAGGATTCATCAGAGCGAATAAGAGGTGGAAAGGCAGATTTACACAGTTATTTTTTTGGAGCCAAATTAACGATGTAGGATCACTCTTTACGTTCAGTAAAATCAACTAGCACGTCCTGATATTCCTCTTCCGAGGTTTATCAAAATTAACAAAATGATAGGTAAACAAATAGTTTTTCATTTACGATGTTAATTGTGCCAATGCTAATGGTAAACAACTTTCTGATGAAGGATCTTTATTTCCCTAGGGTAGTGTTCTAGGTGTATTACAACTTATTTCTCTCGATTTAAATGGCTTAGTACACTATCCCAGCGAACGGTCAATTTTAATCTCTATGTTGGTTGACCTTGCACATATTGTTTAGCCGGTGCCAGGCGCCTTTTCTCGAAAGAAAAACACAACTTCAACTAGCTATTGAGGATGTATTTCTTGATGGGTGCTACCATGACTTTCCATTTCTCTCCAGCCACCAAAACCTCAGCCGTTGCTTTTTTTAAGATAAAGGAATCAAGAACTGCCATATTCTTCCCGAACCTACCCCTTAATTATGGTTTGCACCATTCTCTGTAATTCACCAAGTCAATTTTTCTAGGGACCTTCATTTCTAGAGTGGCCCTATTAACAAACCACCAA
>JABUQX010102230.1:12500-22500 GCA_015478945.1 Trachelipus rathkii | reverse complement strand
TTGTACAAAATATTTTTTGTTATCGCTCCTTACCTTTGGCTCTGTCTCTCTCTCTTCTCTCTCATCTCTCTCTCTCTCTCATATATGATTATATAATTATATAGATATATATATATATTATATATCTATATATAATATTATATATTATATATATTATATATATTATATATTTATATATATATATATTATACTATATATATTTATAATATATTTACTATTAATTATAAGGAGTAATTTATATTTAAACTATTCACATTTTACTAAATCAGTAGAAGATTTATACATTTTTTTTTTACCCTAGACATTAAAATTTATAAACAAAAATGTATTAGATAAACCTAAAATTTCATGACTCAGAGAAACGCGGGTCTCCAGCTCACTACTGAACCACTATATATATAATATATATATATAAAATATTAGTATATAAATATATATATATATATATATAATTTTATATATATATATAATAATTATTATTATTTTATACTATATATATATATATATAATATATAACTATATATATATTATTATCTTATATATATATATTTATATATATCATATATATATATACTATATAAACTATATATATACTAATATATAACTATATATACTATATATATATATATATATTATATATAATATAATTATATATATATATATAATTATATATATATATATAGATAATCTATATATATATATATATATATAATATATATATATATAAATAATATATATATCCATTTATTTTTCTTTATATGTATATATATAAATGACCAAAACAAACTTAAACATTTTCATTACAAAATCTATTGCCGACTAGTTTCGGGTGATCAAATCTTCTACCCATTCTCAAGGCTAAAAGTGAATAATAATAATAAACTTACAATTTGAAATATAAAATATATAGATAATAAAACTTATGTCCCAGATGACATTTCAGAAAAAGGCATTGTCAAATGAACGAAAACTTAACTTCAATGATTTAACAAATCAGATATAAGATTTATTTAACTTAGGTTTGTGTTCCTATATACACAGATTCCAACAAATGGAGATCGGGTTCCTCAGTTTGGTAAAATTTTAAAAAATTCATTCCATTATAGGGTGACTTGATAGCAGAGAATGCGAGTTTAATGGCGAATAGGGGGGTGATGTAATTGTTCAAAGTTCTGAAGGAAACACCTTTGTGCTCAGCGATGCGAGTTGAAAGACTTCGAGTTTTCCCAATATGCGGTCACAGCCACCACAGTTATATTATATATATCCCGAATGAGCAACAAGTTGTAGGAAGTCTTTTCGGCTCTTGTTGATTATCAGCTTCCGTTAAGCTTAAGCGAATTTTATTTTTTAAAACTACTAAGTCGAACCAATCGGAACACCGACGTCTAGCGTTAAAAGATTTGAACTTTTTTCTAAATTAGTTAGTATATTGAACCAATAGAAATAAAATAAATTCTTTTTTGTAAATCACAACGAAAGTTAAAAGTAATGGACTAATTATTATTGAAAATTTTTAGTTTGTACTTTTTTTTTTCTGTAAATAAACAAAAAATTAGGTATTTGACCAAATCCTAGATACGTACTTTTCACTAAATTTCTGACACTTTTTTCAATTACAACTTTTTAACCTAGGCTAAATATTGTGTAGGGCTTTGATTTTGCGATAGAATTTTTTTGTAAAGAAAAAGCATTTCTTTTATTATTATTTAGGCTTCCACTTACCTTTGTTATAAGGAAAATTTATTTAGACATGAATTTCTAAATTTCAAATATTCGTACCAATTGAAAAATATAATATTATGAATACATAATCATAATAATAATTCAATATAATAAAAATAATATATTAATAATAATAATTGAATAATAATAATATAATTATAATAATAATAATAATAATCATAATATGAAAATTAATAATAATAATATATATTTAATAAATTAAATAATAATAATAATATTAATCAATAATAATTGATAATATAATATAATAATGAATAATTAATAATAATAATAATATAATATAATAATAATATAATAAAATACTATTCAGTTTTTTAAGCAATTTTATTTAGTCAATAAAAAAAAAAACTGACTAATGCGAGTAAGTCTGAGGTTAAGGTTCAGGAAGCATAGTATTTTCCATAGGGGCTCGAGCCGAGTGGGGCAGAGGGGGGGATGAATCCTCCCATACGTCCACTAGGAGGCGGAGACCCCGACTTTCCTGATCTCTATGCGGTCTACTCTAGTGTATTCGTTAGTTTTAAATTATAAAGGACTGCTACATAAAAATGTACAAGATATATATATATATATATATAATATATTATATAGATATATTATATATATATTATATATATGATATATATATACTTATACTACGTATATATTAATATATATATAGTCATATATATTATATATAACTATTATATATATATATATTTATCAGTGGCGGCTCGTGGTAAATTTTAACTATCGTAGCTCTCCTCTCTCTCTCTCTCTCTCTCTTATATATATATATATATATAAGGCTATATTGAAAATCGTCTGACATCGATTTTTAGCATTTATCCGATATATGTTAACGATCGACCTATTTGGGACATGAACTAGTGCTTGTGACATGGGCTATATCCTTTGGGATTATTTGACCGTTGTCAAATTAAAATATCTATCTATTAAATTACTAACGTCATTAATTTTTAAATCTTGAAGAGATGAGGTCCCACATATTTTTTGTTCGTATTTTTAAATTTTGATTTTCAAACTTGTGAAAAATGAATTATTAAGTTTTAGGCATTCTTGTTTCTGATACGTTTAAAGGTTTGTGAAAAGTGTTAGAAAAAAATTAAATTACGTAAATGATTTTATAGTTTGTTTCAATTTATTATATATTAAATTGAAATTACGAAAATAGGAGGAAAGCTTTATTTTATGTTAAAGTAACATTGGCTCCAAGTATTTACTGTTTTCGCAAATATTATTTATGGATTTATCAGAATTTTTTCGATTTACGAGGTAACATCTGTCAGTTTTGTATTTAACTTTAAATATGGATTATATCGACCTATTTGCTTTTTATCTCGAAGATTGTCATTTTGACGTTAGTTATTAATAAACATTCTAGTGCTTCATTTTGAGTTGGCAAATTTAAACAAACACATCGAATGGAGTGTTGCTAGGTTGTGGAATGGCGTTTAACTTTTTCGTAAGCTTCTATATATATATATATATTATATTATATCAATTATATATATATATAATATTTATAGTATATATATTATATATATATTAATATATATGTATATAATATATATAATATATCTTACTTTTACGCACAGTGAGTTCACGGCCCTAAAATGGAGCTATTAACCCTTTTTAGTTGGAGCTCGAGCCGATGGGGGCACTGGAGGCGGGGACGCTTTCATTACCCGGAGGGGCATGAGTCGGAGAACCCGCAGACACCAAGACCAAAAGGCGGGGGTTTTTTTCCCCGGGGGGGAGGGGACCCCATCCCCCCCCGGGGAGGGGGGATTAGTCCCCCGTAGGTTCAGCATACGAGGCGAGAGACACCGGGACTCGCTGACATCGGGCGGACTACCGTGGGTATTCGTTAGTGAGTACCCAAAAATAATCCCAAAAATGGAACTTTTGGGAACATTTATTCGAACAATTCTATTCGTACTCTACAATCTCAAAACCATTTGGGAATTTGATTTATATATATATTATATTATATTATTATATATTACTATATATTATATATATAATATATATATATATATATATATATATAATACTATATATATATATATTCGATATATCAATAATCGAAGTATATCGATATTATCGATATAGTCGAATATCAAGTCAGACGAAATATTCAGCATTCATGATATATATATATATATATAGTATATATATATAATACTTATATTTATATTATAATATATATATATATATATAATATATTATATATATATATATATATATATATAATTATAATATATATATAAACGTCTCACCTTAATATTTTACATAAATTCAGTCGGCCTGGCTTAAGAGCAATTCTTCAAACTTTCTCGTTTAATTTTGTTTTTTTCTTCGAGCTCATTTATTATTTCTTTTCATTGATATTCTTGCTAGGAGGACGCAGGGCGTTCTTGAGTCCATACTGTTTCATTAAAAATGCTTATACGATTATAACGAAAAAACTTCATTTCGATATGATTCACATGCGATATTGAACATCACAAAGACTTGAGGCACTATATAGCTTTCCAAATGGCGTGAGACTTAGCTGATGCTCTGAATCCTTAATATAATTTCTAAAATTAGAGTATCCTGTATCAGTCCATGAATGGCTTGTCTTTGGTTGGAATAACAAACACGGCCAGCAATAAAGTTTTTCATTACAAATACTCCCACAAAGCCAATCAATTTGATCGAGTCACTCGAGTCGCTCAGCTCGTGTAACTCATTAGAAACTGTTGAGCTCGATTGACTCATTTACGACAAATATATATATCTATATATAATATATATATATATATATATTATATCTATATATATATATATATATATACTTATATATATAATATATATTATATATATATACTAAATCTATATATATAATCTATATATATATTATATATATATTATATTATATATATACTATATAATATATTTTATAAACAACAGCATAATTACAATGTGCATTCGTGGCTGCATAGGTGCGTGCATGCGTGCGTTCTCTCGGTCTCCGCTTTTTGAAAGGAGCACGGATAGTCACATTTTTCATTTGATTGAAAAATAATAATATTTGTTTTTTGATTTTGCTTTGTTTCAATTTTGCATAATCTTTTATATTTATTATGTAATATTTCTTTCATTTTAATAATTTTCGTAAAAAAATAAGAGAATTTTATTGTAAAGTTATGAAATTGGTAAAATATCGATAGTTTCTATAATGTAACTCGTGCTAAGTACGAGTAGCACGAGTGTAGGAGTGCCCTGATATATACTATATATTATTATATATATTTATATATATATATATATATATATATATAATATATAATATTTATAATATATATACATATATATTTATTATATATAATATATATACTAATATATATATATAGTATATTTACAGTGTTGTGGCACTTGCGGCGCAACTTGTTGCGGCCGCAATTGCGATCGCAATTATCTCGGTTGCGGTTGCGATTGCGCCGCAATTATTTTGAATGAGTTGCGAATTAGCTTGCGACGCAATTATTTTAAGCAAAATTACACGCAATCGCACCGCAACTTTTTTAAAAAATATAAGAAATTAAAACTTTTTAATTTGTATTCGGGTTGAATTGTTTCAAACCGTAAACAAGATTTAGACATGTTATTCACAATTATTTTATTATTATTATTACTCATTATTAATAATATAATTTGTTTAATATTATTATTGGGAATACTTTTTATCAGAGTTATTAATAAGTTAACTTTTTATTCTATTTATTTTTATAGAATTAAATTCTTTTATTTATTTGAATATTTTAACTTTTTGTAGTTTTTAGTTTTTTATTTTTATTTAATTTTTTTATTTAAATTATTTTTTTTTATTTTATTTATAGTTGTTTTTTTTATTAAGAAATTTTATCATTTTTTAATGAATTGTTATTATTTAATTATTTATTTTTTTATTATTATTTTCTTGTATTATTTATTATATTATTTATATTTTTTATTATTATTCATTTTATTATTTGTAAAAAAATTCGTTTAGTCATTTGATTTATTTCCTTTAATTGTAGTCGTTGTTTCATTGATGTTAAATAAAACCAACCAACCAGTATTCATTCTCAGCTTTGTTTTTTAATGTTTTAGAGGCGGATTCGATATCAATATTCAAAAACCCTTCTTCATTTCTGTTGTGAAGTTTTTATTATTTTTTTATTTGAATGTTTTATGTTTTTAATACATTGATGATGGATAAACCTTTATCCGAAACGTCTGGATTAATTAGATAATAAAAAAACGTTGAAAATTTAGTGCTTGTATACGCTTTATTCCTATATATATATATTATATATTTTATATATATAATATATTATATATTATTATAATATATATTATATAATATATTATATATATTATATATATATCTATATATATTATATAATTTATAATATATATATTATTACTTTATAATCTATATATAATATATATATATATTTTATTATTATATATATATATTATATATATATATTAATATATATTATACTATATATTATATATATATATATATATATATATATATATATATATATGCGTTTTTTCTGGCACTTGATCTGGCCGTTGGCTTAGCGTCGCTTCGTACGATAGCTATCAATGGACAATGACTGCTTGACTTTTTATTCTGGGGCGTGGGGGGGGGACGCGCTTGGGGGGGCCCTTATTTTTCTGCCCGATTAGGTGAAGCTGTAATTGTTGATGGTATGAGCAGGTTCATCCTTTCTTCGACTAAATTCTTTCTCTCCTCAATCCATGGTTCGATCGTGCTTGTCTCTGGTCGTCAGGCTAGAGACAGTGCTTATCGGGGGTGGAAAGTTCTCGCTCTTCTATCACTCTTCCTAATTTTCTCAGCTTGGAATCGTTGCAGAGATACTCTTGTCGGCAAAGGCGGCTATTTTCATCAAAAGAAGTGCGCTAACCTTCCTTGATTCTTCCTACTGATAAATCTTCTGGCCTCTTGCCAAAACATCTCTAACGACTTCTGTAAATCTGTCTTTCCTCCTCTTATTCTATCTGTTGGTTCTGTTGCTAATTCATCCAACTGGAAAAGGAAAATCTCTTACGGCCTCCTATTATTTCGCTCTAATCACCATAGACAGATTTCTTGGTATCCTCTCCTCTCCTTCCTTCTCTCAGGTTGTCTATGCCATTGCCTGGATTAGCTTTGATCGGGTGTGCAATGGCTCTGAAATCATATGAAGGTTAGGAGGCGGGTGGCCCGGAAGGCATTCCTCCCTGAGTTTTGGAGTGTGCTTTCGTGCTGACCCGCCCTCGTTCAACTATATTTCCTATGTCTCAATACTAACACTTTCCTCAGTGTTGGTAAGCAACCGCACATGTGCAACCTGTTCCGAAAAAAGGATCGCTCGATTCCTTACTATCGCCAATAGCCTATCTGTATTCTATCTAGATCTATGAAGCCTTATCTCAACTTCCTTCTTAGACTAATCTTAGGTCTCATTCACTGCTTCCGATCGCCAGTCGCTTTCGGAGCCGAGGTCTAATTGCGATATCTTTCTATCTAACTGACATTTATCGCGTTTTCCGCCTAGGAATTATGGAGAGACTTTGCGTGGTGCGCGCTGGACATATCCAAGGTAACGGAAAATACACAAAAAACACAACACTACAAAAAATTACATAGAGGGGATTTGACCGGGTATGACACGAAATCACTGCTCTCCAAGCTCCCTCCTTTGGTTTTCTCTTCTCTTTGCTTACTTATGTCTAGTTTTATTTCAAATCACTCAATATCGGTCTTCTTTTTCTGTCAAAGTGGTGTTCCTCAGGGTTCTGTCTTATCTCCTACTTTTATTCCTACTTTCTTAATGAATTCTTTCACTGCAATCTAACTCTAGTCCCTCGTATGCGAATGACTCGATCCTTCATTCTTCAATTCAAAGTTCTTCTCTTCTTTTCTTCTAGAATTGCTTCTTCTATCTTTCCGAGTTCTTTTCTCGATGGTGGATAGTATTTACTGGGGGGTGTTCACCTTGTGAAATTCAGTTATAAAACACCAAAACTCTACAATCTTCCTCTCTAAAACACCTTCTACTTTTCCTATCTCTTTCGACGGTTCTTCGTCTTTCCTGTTGACATTATAAACATCCTTAATAAATAGTGAATTTTCTTGGAGACCTCACATCACAACGGTTGCTAGGTCGGCCTCAAAGAAACTGGAGAGTTCGATTTAGGCTGCGAGACTTTTTTTTCCTCTTTCAGTTGTTCAGCTTTACAAGGGGCCTCATCCACATTGTATAGAGTACTGCTTCTCTAATCAGGGGCGGGGCTCCTGGTTTTCACCCAGCTTTTGCGATGGGTTGATGCAAGGCCAAAGGCCTTATTAAACTGTTCTGCACTTTCCAGTTCACTTGAACCTTTATCTTTGCGGCGCGAGTTGGTGCTTTATTCTTTTCTATAGGTACCGCAGCGGCAAGGGTTGCTCGAGGGGTTATACTTTCGCGTACACCACTTTTACGACGCCTCGTAGGCAAGGGCGTGCTGTTTTCGGCGCATGAGTTTTGTGATTGATATTGGTACTCCAGGCTTTTCGCTGCGGTGCTTCCTTCTTTTCCTCTGTTCTGTGGGATTCTCTTCCATCTTCTGTGTTCTCTGCTGAAAATCTCCTCTCACTTTAAGCCTGCGTCTGTGCTTTATCTGCGTAGTTTGCGTTAGTTGATGAATATTCTGAGAGTGTGCACACCCCTCCTTGAAATAGGTCTCTGACGGGACTTGGTGGAAGTGACCCTGGTTAATATTATATTTCATATATATATTATATACTATAATATATATATATTTATATAATATATATATATATAGATATTATTATAAATATATTATTATATTAATATAATATATATATAATAAATATATATAATTTCTTATTCCAACTTCAAAGAGTAAACATCCGAAATCCAGCATCTCATATACTTTAGATCGCATCCGCATCTATCTCTCCTTTAAGATCCGCATCCGCACCCGCACATTTTTCATCGGTCCATCATAATATATATCATATATATATATATATATACTATATATATATCATATATTATATATATATATATATATATATATATATAATATATATTATATATATAAATATATATATATAAATATATATATATAATTTGCTGCGGAATTATTATTTTTCTCTTGTTTTAGATAATTTTACGTACAATAGTTTAGCGGTTGCGAAACTTGCGGTGCGACGCAATTCGCGGTTACACGCAATTGCGTTTAGCGGTTGCGATTCGCACTTATTTCTTACGAATTGCGATTGCGATTGCGCCGCAATTATTTTTGGGTTGCGGGCCCAGCACTGTATATATATATATACTCATAATTATATATATATTATATATATATATATATTATATTATATACGTAATTATCCAAAATATAATTCATTTTGAAAACAATATTTAACATAAAGGTGATTTTTATAAATATGCTTCAAAATATTTGAACTTTTTAATCATTGTCCGTTACCACTTAAATTTATTGTTAGTATCATATATCAATATTATTAAAAAAAAAAAAAAAAAAAAAAAAAAATCTGACGGAGTCATAAAATATAACAGGTCTCCTCTTATTTTGAAGGCATGTCCATCACCACTTAAATTCATTGGTAGTATCATATATGGAAATATATTGAAAAAATACAAACTGACGGAGTATATGCCTGGAAAGATTTATGCATGTCTCTAGCAACATTTTAGTAGTTTTATGTTCAGAAATTGCAGCGTTTTTGTTATTTTTTTTTTTTTTTTTAACAATGCGCGTAGAATAAATAATGAATATAAAATAAATTAATTAATATAATATATATATTATTAAGTAAGGTTTTTTTTTATATTTTTAGAGGTGTGAAAGCTGCTTAGTAATTTAGATTTAAGTTTCAATCTGATTATTAAGCATTTTTCACTTCGATTTATGAAAATGTGTTCGAAATTCATACAAATCGATTATGTATAATGAAGGTGGAAGCTGATCAATCAACATGATCACAGTCTTTCTTAGACTTTGAAAAATTTACCATTTTGTTGTCATTATAAAAATCGTTTTAGATTAAGATGGGCGTATTGATTTTTAAAATTTTCATTTAATTTTCTTTCATTTGAAAACACATTTCCCAAAAATGGTAACTTGAGATATAAAAGCTCTTTAGGTACAGTTAATTTGGCCGGACGAGGTTTGTTGA
>JABUQX010102230.1:7500-10000 GCA_015478945.1 Trachelipus rathkii | reverse complement strand
ATGTTTTTAATCTTTGAGTTTGATTAAAAATATATATTATATATATATATTTATATTATGTACTATATAATATTTATATATTATATATAGTTATATATATATATATATAATATAATGATATATTTATTAATAATAATATATATAATATATTTAATTTACAGTTTGTCACTTCCACTCACCGTCAGGAGACCTATCAAGGAGGGGTGTTGGACAACCTCAGATATCATCAACTACGCAAACTACGCAGAATGAGCACGACGCAGCTTTAAAGTGAGAGATAGATTAAATTCAGCAGGAAACACAGAAGAGAATTCTCAGAACAGAGGTGGCAAGAATGAAGGAAGCACCGCAGCGAAAAAGCCTCGCGGTTACCAATATCAACACAATCAGCGCCGAACGCACCCTTTATGTACGAGGGCGTCGTAAAAGTGGTGTAATGCGAGTGATAAGCTCCATCGAGCACCTGCCGCTGCGGTTTACCATTAGAAGAATAAGCACCAACCATCGCGCCTAAAGATAAGGGTCAAGTGACTGGAAGTGCCCAGCAACAGTTTATTAGCCTTTTGGCCTTTGCCATAACCGATCAAAAGCTGGTGACAGAGACCCCCCCTGATATGAGAGCCAAGTACTCCTACAAGGGTGGCATGAGGCCTTGTAAGCTGGAACATGGGAGAGGAAAAAAAGTTCGCAGCCTAAATCGAACTCCCAGTTTCTTTGAGGCCGCCCTAGCAACCGTTATGATGTGATGTGAGGCTTCCAAGGCATTTTTTTTGTTATGTTAAGGCCAAGGATTTTATATTGTGTCACAGGAGAGACGAGAGAACCGTCGAGAGCATAGGAAAGTTAGAATGGTGTTTTAGAGGGAAGAATTTGTAGGAGTTTTGGTTTTAATAATGAATTCACAAAGGTTGAAATACGACCCGCAGTAAATACTATCCACTCATCGAGAATAGAAATCGGGAAGATTAGACGAGAAGCAATTTCTAGAGTAAAAGAAGAGGAGAGGAATTGAATGGTTTGAGATGAAGGATCGAGCTATCGGCATACGAGTGGATAGAGTTAAGAGGTGCAGGTGAGCAATTCATTAATGAAAGTAGGAATAAAGAGGAGATAAGACAGAACCCTGAGGAACCACTTTTGACAGAAAAAGAACAGACGATATTGAGTGTTTGAAAGAAAGCTAGACTAAGTAAGCAAAGAGAAGGAGGACCAAAGGAGGGGAGCTGGAGAGCAGGGATATCCGTGTCATACGGTCAATTGCCTTGGATTTATGTCAAGCGCCACACGCAAGTCTCTCCGTAATTCTTAAGGGCGGAAAACCATAAATCAGTTAGATAGAAAGGTATATCGCCAGTAGACCTCGAGCTCGGAAAGCCGTACTGGCGATCGGAAGAAGTGGGAATGAGGGACTCCAGATTATCTAAGAAATGATGAGATTTGAGAAGGATTTCAATAGATTTAGTAGAACAGTAAGAGCTATTTAGGCGATTAGTTAGAAGGATCAGGAGCGGCTTCCTTTTTTGGGAACAGGTTGGACATGTGGTGCTTCCAACACTGAGGGAAGTATTAGTATTGAGACATAGGAGAATTAGTTGCACGAGGGGCGGGTGTCAGACGAAGCATTACTAGATCAAAACTCAGGGAGGAATGCCATCCCGGCCACCCGCCTTCCTAACGTCATAGACTTCAAGAGGCCTGCACCGATCAAATGTAATCACAGCCAATGGCATAGGACACCTGATAGGAAAGAAGGAGAGGAGAGGTGTACAGGAATCGTCTGGGTTGAGTTAGAAGGAAAATAGGGGCCCGAAGAGATTTTCCTTTTCAGTTGGAGATTTAGCAACAGAACAACAGATAGAATAAGAGAGGAAAGACAGATTTACAGAGTTTTAGAGATGTTTGGGCAGATGGCCAGAAGATTATCAAAGTAGGGAGAATCAAGAGAGGTTTAGCGCATTTCTTTTGATGAAAGCCGCTTTGCTCGACGAAGAGTATCCCTGCAACGATGTCTAGCTGAATGAAAATTAGGCAAGAGTGATAGAAGAGCGAGAATTATCCACCCCATAAGCACTGTCTCTAGCCTGACAATGACAGAGGAGCAGCACGATTGAACACTGGGATTTATGAGGAGAGAAAAGATTTCGTCGAAGAGAATGAACCTGATATTACCACACAATTACAGCATTCCAACTTTCGGCGAAGCGAAGCGTCACCCGAGTCAAGCAGTCATTCCAATTATGTATCGTAGAGAACGCAAGGCCCCAATCCGCGCCAGTCAAAAGTGCCAGAAAAACGCATATATGATATATATATAGTATATATATATATATATTATATATATATATATATATATATTTATATATTAATTATATTATATATATATATATATATTATAATATATATATATATTATATATATATATTATAAGTATATATATATAATATTATATAATATATATTATATATTATATATATATATATAATATATATATATATATATA
>JABUQX010102230.1:0-2500 GCA_015478945.1 Trachelipus rathkii | reverse complement strand
ACCCTAAGTTACAATAGAACTTTACCTTTCTAGATGATATTATAATTTGAAGTGAGATTTCGCATTTGACATGCTATTTTCTGAAATGGTCATATTTTATATACTTACTTATTTATTTATTAATTTATATTTTCAAATATAAGTTTTATTATTTTTTATTCATTCTGCTTTTAGCCTTGAGAATGGGTTAAAGATTTGAGCGATCACCAGACACTAAGTCGGCAATAGATTTTTAATGAAAATGTTTAAGTATGAAATGTGGTGTTAGCTGTAAATATATATATATATATATTATATATATATATTATATATATTATATATATATATATATATATATATAAATATTATGATATATTTATATATATATATATATAATATTATATATATATATTAAATATATATATTATATAATTATATATATATATAGTTATATATATAATATATATATATTTATATAAATATATATATATTAATTATATTAAAATATATATATATATTATATATATATTTATTATATACTTAATATATATATATATATATATATATATATTATTATTATATATATATATATATATATACTATATTATATATACTAGATTATATATATATATATAGATATATATTTATATATATAAGTTCAAATCTGGATGACCCGCGTTTCTCTGAGTCATGAAATTTTAAGGTTATCTATTTACATTTTTTGTTTAATTTTTTTATGTTTAGGGTAAAAAAAAAATTGTATAAATCTCAACTTATTTTAGTAAAGGTGAAGCAGTTAAAGTCTTAAATTTTACTTTCCCTTTTATAATTAAATAAGTTAAATATATACATATTATATATATTATATTATATATTATATATATAAATATATATATAATATATATATATATTATAATATATATAATATATATATATATTATATTATATATATATTATATATTATATAGAGAGAGAGAGAGAGAGAGAGAGGGAGAGAGAGAGCCACAGGATAAAGGAGCGAACAAAAAATATTTTGTACAGATTTTTTTGGTACCTTTATTAAACTTTATCCAGTTTAATATATTTTTTTTTTTAAGGGCTAATTCCAAAAAGGGCCAGGGAGAATTATCTCCGCAAATGTATGACACTTACAGGAAAACAAATACATATTTGGAATCAGCGTATAAAGCTTAATTACCGGATGATAAAAAAAAAAAAAAAAAAACAAAAAAAAAAAAAAACTTCGAAAAGTTCGACACTTACAAAAAACAAATTACATATTGGAATCAGCGTATAAGCTTATTATATTTTAAGTCGTTTCGTCCCCCACCTGTCCCCCATTCTTGGCTCGAGCCCCTAAAATTGAAGTTCAAGGAAATATATTTCCATTTGGGGGCTCGAGACCGATGGGGACAGAGGGGATACGAAGTCCCCCCCGTCTTTCACCTAGATGGCGAGAGGACCCTGATCCTGGTATCCAATGCGGGCCTTACCTTGGCGTATTCGTTATTTTAATATCATAAAACGACTTTTGCATATATAATCTATTAATACGGTGATCCAAATATGTAATTTTATTTTTTTTTTTTGTAAGTGTCGTTTTTTCGAAGTTTTTTTTTTTTTTCTTTTTTTTTTTTTTTTTTTTTTTTTTACATTCCAGTAATAAGCTTTTATACGCTGATCCCAAATATGTATTTGGTTTTCCCTGTAAGTGTCATACTTTTGAGCTAAATTTCTCATGGCTCCTTTTTCGATATTTTGCCTTTTTAAGGTTATTTGTCAAACGGTATTTATCCATTTAATTTTAATAATAAAACCTTAAATTTACATTTTATTTTATCATTGTGAACCCGAAAAATTCGTACCCCTAGAAAAATAATTAATAACCTAAAACAACCTCGATTAAGTTCAATAACAATTTTTAATAAAATTTAGGGAATCAGCTTCCCCGAGCATTTTTGGTCAATAAAGTTCTGAAGACATCTTCTCAGACCGTTGATGTGCCATTTCAAAATACGTGTAAAGCGAGTCCTCCGCAGATAGTTACTATCTATACATCTATTCCATCTAAACAGGCACAAGAGCATATTAATGAAATGAAGATCCGTCGTATATACCTCTAACCAGTGCATAATTCAGATAAGGTTAATCCTCGAGGAGTAATAATTGGTAAAATCAAAGAGTTATACTCTAAGAATGTCTAAATCAAAAGACTAAATAGTATAAGAAGCAATAAGAATCTCTTACTAATAATCTCTACTCCACCATAAGATACGGGAAAGATTAGCAATCATCAATAGAAGTCTTAGCTCGAAACACGAAATTACAGAGATCCTCCATAATTGTAATTGCTCAAATTTAGAGATTGTACTAGAGAGGAAAATAGACTTTATCTATATTTGTAAACCTTACCTAATAAGAGTTTAAATAATTCTCTTAGATAATTGTAAATATTTTATTTTGTAATAAATATTTATATTAATATTTAATTATTTTGTATTTTATATGAATCACAAAATAA
>JABUQX010102229.1:0-26265 GCA_015478945.1 Trachelipus rathkii | reverse complement strand
TGGGGTAATGAGGATACTGATGGTATCTCGGACTTTTTCTAACTAGCTGTTATACTTTGGAGTAACAGGTTTCTTATTTAATTAGTTTTTTTCAAATTTTTGAAAATTTTGGAAATTTTTTGGATTTTTGTGGTTGGCATCATATAATGGCGCAATTCTCCCGCAAATACAAGACTCGTAGAAAATGATTTCTATTTTATTGAAAGGTTTCTCGTGCTAGGGGAATACTTAAGGGTGTCTATCTGATTTTTAATAGCTGTTAATACTTTTTGGAGTAACCAGGTTCGCTTAAATTAATTTGTGTCAAATTTTGAAATATTTGAATTTTTTTCCTTTTTGTTTGTTCGAAACATAAGGGGAGATTCCTCCTATAATACATGTCATAGAAAAGTGATCTTTATATGATAGATGTTATACTTTGGAGTAACAGGTTCTTTAAACTATAATTTTGTCTTAATTCATCGAATTTCGAGAAATATTTTTTGGATTTTTGTGGTTTAATTAAATATAAAAGGTGCGCATTTCCTCCTGAATACAAAAGTCGATAGAAAAGTGGCTTTTTATATTTTTAGAAACGGTTTTATGCCCGTTTCACATGGTGGGGTTCCTGTCGGATTTTTTAATATAGCTGTTATACTTTTTGAGTAACAGATAACCTTTAATTACATTGTTCAACAAATGGTTCTGAAATTTGGAAATTTTGGATTTTGGTGGTTCAAACATATATAAATGGCAATCCTCCTGAAATGCAAAGTCGTAGAAAAGTGGTTTTTATATTTTTAGAAAGGTTTTGTGTGAAGAATGCTAGGCGGTGTCTTCGGATTTTTAATAGCTTTATACTTTGGAGTAACAGGTCCTTAATTAATTTTTGTCAAATTTTTGAAATTATTGAATGTTGCATTTTTGTAAATTTGTTAAAGGCATTCCTGCTTGAAATACAAGTTCGTAGAAAGTGATTTTTATATTTTTATAAAGTTTTCTAGTAATGAGGATACTAATGGTATTTCGGATTTTTTTATGCCTGTTTATAAACTTTTGGAGTAACAGGCTCTGTAAAAATTAATTATTTTCAAATTATTGAAATTTGGAAATTTTTTGGATTTTTGTGGTTCAAATCATTTAATATGGTCGCCATTCTCCTGAAATAGCAAGTCGTATTAAAAGTGATTTCTATAATTTTTAGAAGGTTTCTGTATGAGAGGAATACAAGGGTGTCTTTCTGATTTTTGAATAAGCTGTATACTTTTAGGAGAACAGGGTCCTTAAATAATTTTGTCAAAAATTTGAATTTGGAAATTTTTGAAATTTTGTGGTTCAACCATATAAATGGCCATTCCTCCGTAAATACATTTTTTGGAAAAGTGATACTTATTTTTTTAGAAAGGTGTTTGTGTGAAGAACATAGCGTGTTTCGGATTTTTAATAGCTGTTATACTTTGGAGTAAGAGGTCCTTAATTATTTTTTCAAAAGTTTGAATTTTGGTAATGTTTTGGATGTTTTGTGGTTCAAACGTATAAATGGCCATTCCTCCTGAACTACAAGTCGTAGAAAAGTGATTTTTTTGATTTTTAGATAGGTTTTTTGTGTGAGGAATACTAGAATGTCTCGGATTTTTATTAGCTGTTATACTTTGGAAATATCAGTGTTTTGATAATTTTGAGTTCAAAAATTTAGAAATTTTGAAATTTTTTTATTTATTATTTTGTAGGATTCAATTCAATATAAATGGCCAGTTACTATTCCTGGAAATGAAAGTACCGTACAAAAAATGATTTTTAAATTATTTTAGAAAGGATTTTTTGTAGTTATTTAATAAAAGGATGATGCATTATTATTTTAATAGCTGTTATTCTTTTGGAGTAACAGGTTTTTAATTTTTGTCCTAAATTTTTGAAAATTTGGAAATTTTTGGATTTTGGGTTCAATCATATAAATGGCCATTCCTCGTGAAATACAAGTCTTAACATAGTGAACATTTTTATATTTTTAGAAAGGTTTTTGTGTGATTATTTTTGGGGTACCTTCGGATTTTTAACTAGCTGTTATCTTTGAGTAACAGGTCTTAATTAATTTGTCAAAATTTGAATTTTTGGAAATTTTTGGATTTTGTGTTCAAACATAATAATGCATTACTCCTGAAATGCACAGTCGTAGAAAGGTAATTTCTATATTATTTGAAGGTTTTGTGTTCAGAATCAGAATTAGTATTGCATGATTTTTAATAGCTGTTATACTTTTGAAGTAAACAGGTCCTTAAATAATTTTTTGTCTATATTTTCGACGAAATCTGGAAATTTTTGAATTTTTGTGGTTCAAATATATAAATTTAATTCCTCCCGAAATACAAGTCGTAGAAAAGTTATTTTTACATATTTTAGAAAGGTTTTATGTGTTGAGAGGATTACTAGATGTTCATCGAATTTTTATAAATAGCTGTTATACTTTTGGAGTAACAGGTCTTAATTAATTTTTGTCTAAAATTTTGGACTTTTGGATTTTTGAATTTTTTTGGTAGGTTTACAAACATATAAATGCTCATATTCCTATCTGAAATACAAGTCGTAGAAAAGTGATTCTTTATATTTTTAGAAAGGTTTTTGTGTGAGGAACACTAAGGTATCGTATTTAGGGATTTTTATTAGCTGTTATACTTTTGAGTAACAGGGGGCTCTTAATTAATTTTTGTCTAAATATTTTTAAATTTGGAATTTTTGAAATTTTTTGTGGTATCAAACATATAAAACGGCCATTCCTCCTAGAAATACAAGTACGTAGAAAAGTGATTTTTTTTATTTTTAGAAAAGGTTCATTTGATGAATATTAGAATGTCTTCGGATCATTAATAGCTGTTAATTAACATCTTTGGAGTTATGCAAGGTCTTAATTAATTTTTTTGTCAAAATTTTGAAGTTTTATTGAAATTTTTGATTTTTTGGTTCAATTACATATAACATGGCCTATTCCTCCTGAATATACAAGTCGTAGAAAGAGTGATTTTTATATTTTTAGACAGGTTTTTGTGTGAGGAATTTGGGAGTTAACCTCACGGATTTTTTAATAGCTGTTATAACTTTGGTGTAAGAGGTCCTTAGTTTAAATTGGTCAAAATTTTGTAAATTTGAAATTTTTGTTTTTTATATGTGGTTCAAACATATAAAATGGCCATTCCTCGCTGAAATAAAGTCGTAGAAAAGTGATTTTATAATATTTATTTTATAATAGGTTTTTGTGTATTTAATTTTGGGGTACGGATTTTTAATAGCTGTTAAACTTTTTGAAGTATAAGACAAGGTTTCTTAATTAAATTTTTGTCACCCTTGAAATTGGAAATTTTTTATTTTTGTGGTTCAAACATATTTAAATGGCCATTACTAACTGAAATGCAAAGTTCCGTAGAAAGGGTAATTTATCATAATATTTTTTATACCAAAGGTTTTTGTGATTGAGAGAGAATAACTAGGGATGGTCTTCGAGAGGATTTTATATTAACATAGCTGTTCTAAACTTTTCGGAGTAACAGTGTCTTAATATAATTTTTGTTATATAATTAGTAGTAAATTAGGAAATTGTTAATTTTGGATAGGTTCTAAACACATATAAAGTGACATTCCTCCTGAAATACAAGTCGCGATAGTAAAGTGTGCATATATTATGTATGATTTTTAAGAGAAAGAGACGTTTTTGTGTTGAGGAATACTAGAATCGTTATTCGAGAGATTTTAATATAGCTGTTATACTTTTAGAGTAAATGGTCTTAATTAATTTTGGTTGCTAAATTTGGAAAATTTGGAATTTTTGAAAGATTGTGTCAAACATATAAATGGCCATTACTCCTGAAAAACAAGTCGTAGAAAAGTGATTTTTATATTTTTAGAAAGGTTTTGGTGTGAGGAATACTAGAATGTCTTCGGATTTTTAATAGCTGTTATACTTTTGAAGTAACAGGTCCCTTAATTAATTTTTGTCATAATTTTGGAAATTATGAAAATTTTATAATTTCTGTGGTTCAATATATAAAAATGGTATTTTCCTTCTGAATTATTCAAGTCGTAAGAAAATGATTTCTATATTTTTATAAAGGTTTTTGTATGAGGAATACTATGGTATCTACGAATTTTTAATAGCTGTTACCCTTTTGGAGTAACAGGTTCTTAATTAATTTTGTTCAAATTTTTGAAATTTGGATATTTTTGGATTTTTGTGGTTCAATCATATAAATAGCCATTCTTTCCGAAATACAAGTCGTAGAAAATTGATTTCTATATTTTTAGAAAGGTTTTTGTGTGAGGAATACTAGGGTGTCTCGATTTTTTTAATACTGTTATACTCTTTTGAGAGTAACTAGGTCGCTTAATTAATTTTTGGTCTCAAAATTTTGAAATTTTGAAATTTTAGGATTTTTGTGGTTCAAATATATAAATGGCCTTTCTTAATGAAATACAAGTTGTAGAAAAATGATTTCTATATTTTTAGAAAGGTTTCTGTGTGAGGAATACTAGGGTGGCTTCTGATTTTTAATAGCTGTTATACTTTTTGGAGTAACAGTTCCTTAACTAATTTTTGTCAAAATTTTAAAATTGGAAATTTTTGTTTTATTTAAATGTGGTTTCAAATAACATAAATTGGTCGAATTCTCCGTAAATACTGTCATAGAAAAGTGATCTTTAAATTTTAGGAAGGTGGTTTGGTGTGAGGAAATATAAGGGTGGTCTTCCTGATTTTTAATAGGTTCTAATACTTTGGAGTAAGAGGTCCTTAATTAAATTTTGTCAAAAATTTGGTTAATTTTTGAAAATTTTTTGGATTATTTTTGTTGTATCTCAAACATATAAATGGCCACAACTCCTGAAATACAAGTCTTTAACATTCTTTATATTTTATAAAGTTTTTGTATTGTGAGGATAACTAGGGTGTCTTCGGATTTTAAATAGCTGTTATACTTCTGGAGTAACAGAAAATAAAGTAATTTTTGTCTAAATTTTTGAAAGGAAGAAACTATTGAACATTTGAAGGTCAAACATATCAGAATTGAAGAGCTTCTTAAATACAAGTCGTAGAAAGTGATTTTATATTTTAGAAAAGGTTTTTGTGTGAGGAATACCTGGGTTCTTTCGGATTTTTAATAGCTGTTATAACTTTGGCGGACCATTACTGAATCAATTGCTCTCACAAGTGTGAAATTTGGAAATTTTTTTAAATTTTTTTGGTTGTTCAAAACATATAAATGGCCATTACTTCTAAACATACAAGTCTGGTAAGACAAGTTATTTCTATATTTTCTAGAGAAGGTTTTTTGTGTGATTAATTTTGGGGTACCTTCGGATTTTTTAAATAGCTGTTATAAGCTTTGGAAGTAACAGGTTCTTAATTATTTTGTCAAAATTTTGAATTTATTTGGAGAATTTTTGGATTTTGTGAGTACAAAACATAAATGCTCAGCCAATTTCACTTACACTTGTAATAACAAAAGTGTAGGAAAAGATTGTAATTCTTTATATATTTTTAAAAAAGGTTTTTGTGTGAGAGATATTATAGTAATGTTTATCGGATTTTAAAATTTTGAAATTTTTAATTTTTGTAATATCTTTGTTGTTAACAAAAGTATATCTATCATAAATAAGCTACTTCACTTTTAAATGCAAGTTTCGAATATAGAAAATTGGATATTTTTATTATTTATATGATTAGATTTTATTTATTTAGTGATTAATATTGGGAGTGCAGCATAGGGTTTTTAAGAGTCTAGTTATAGCTTTTGAAGTAACAGCGTTCTTAATTAATTTCGTGCCAAAAATTTTCTGAAATTTGGAGAACATTTTTGAGATTTTTGATAGATTAAACTATATAATTTCATTACTCCCTGAAATACAAGTGTAGAAAAGTGCATTTTTTAATATTTTATATAAGGTTTTGTATGAAGAATAACTTAATGGTATCGAGTTCGGAATTTTTAATTAGACTGTTATACTTTTGGTTAGTAAGACATGGTTGTCTTAAATTTAATTTGTACAGAATTTTTTGAAATATTGGAAATTTTGGATTTTTGTCGGTTATCAGTACATAATAATGGGCTCATCTTGCTTGAAATATCACATGTCAGTAGAAAAATGATTTCTATATATATACTTTAGAAAGGATTCTGTTGTGAAGAAATTACTAGGAGGTGTCTTAAATTTTTAAACAGTTGTATAACTGTTGGAGTAACAGTCTTTAATTTAATTTTTGTACAAAAATATTGAAAATCTCTGCTATAATTTTTGGAATTTTTGTGGTTCAAACATATAAATGGCCATTCGTCCGGAAATAAAAGTACCAAAATATGTAATTTTTATATTTTTAATAAAGGTTTTTGTGTGTGGAATAACTAGGGTGTCTTCGGAATTTTTATAGCTGTTATACTTCTGAAGTAACAGGTCCTTAATTAATTTTTTTCTAAATTTTGAACAATTTGGAAATTTTTGGATTTTTGTGGTTCAACCATATAAATGGCATTACTCCTGAAATGAAAGTCGTAGAAAGGTAATTACATAGTTTTTATAAAAAGAATTTTTTGTATGTAGAGGAATACTAAGGGTGTCTTGGATATTTTAATAGCTGTTATATCTCCTTTTGGAGTAAAAGGTCCTTAAATAATTTTTGTCTAAAATTTGGAATTAGAAAATTTTTTTTGAATTTATGTTGGTTCAAATATATAAATGGTCTTCCGTCCTGAATACAAGAAACGTCTATTTTTTAGTATTTTAAGGAAGGTTTTCATGTGCTGAGGAATTAACACACTAAGAAATGTACGCTCAAATGAGATTTTTAATCAAGCTGTTATATTCTTTTGGATGATACACAGGATCGCTATGACGTTAGACTTTTTACTAATTGAAATTCGCAATTTATGAATTTTTGTGGTTCAAACATTAAAATGGCCATTCCTCCTGGAAATAACAATAGTACGGAGAAAAGCAATTTTTTTTATATTTGTTTAACTCTGTGTCAGGGTTATTAATAATTTGGAAGTGTATCTTTTACGATTTTTAATAGGACTGTTTATATATATAACATTATGAAGGAAACAGGTTCTTAATTAAATTTTTTTTTTTTTTTTTTTGTCAAAATTTTGAAATTGGAAAATTTTTGGATAAATGTGGAGTGTCAAACATATAGATATGGAAAATCTAACATCCTGAAATACAAGTACGTTGAATAAGTGATTTCTATATTTTTATAAGGTCTTTGGTAGTGTGAGGAATTACTATGGTGTTTTCTATAATTTTTTAATATAGGCTGTTTATACCTTTTAGAGTAACAGGTCCTTATTAATTTTTGTCAAAATTTGAATTTTGCAATATTTCAGAAACTATTAGATCAATTAATCTCTATGGCAAGAGAGAATAACTATATTAAAAGTTGTTAGGAAAAAGTGTTTTTCTATACTTTTTATAGGAGGTTTTTGTATGAGGAAGTACTATGGTATCTTCGATTTTTCATAGCTGTATATAATAACTTCCCCAGGAGAGCAAAGAAATTCTTATATCAAATTCAATTTAAATTGATTGAAATTTGAAATTTTTTGGAGATATTTTAGTGTTCCAATGAATATAAATGGCCATCTTCCTTCGAATTACAGTTCGTTGAAAAATGATTTCTTTATAATTAGATAACGGTTTCTTGTGTGTAGGAATACTAACGGCGTGTCTTCTGCTCTCTTCGCACGATCACGCTGTTGTATACTTTTGAGATAAACAGAATGACTTAATATAATATTATGTTTCAAAATTTTAATATTTGAAAATTTTTTGGATTTTGTTGTTCAAACATATAAATGGCGCATTCCCTCCGTAAATACACTGGTCATTAGAAAAGTGATCTTTATAATGTTTACTTTGGAGTAAACAGGTTCTTTAATTACATTTATCTCAGTCTTAATTTTTGAATTTGGAAATTTTTGGATTTATGTGGTTCAAACATCATATAAATGGCTATTTTTCCTGAAATACAAGTCGTAAGAAAGTTGGTTATTTTATATTTAAGAAAGGTTTTGTGTGATTAATATTGGTGTACCTTCGGATTTTTAATAGCAGTTATACTTTTGGAGGTAACAAGGTCTTAATTTATTTTTGTCAAAAATTTTGAAATTTTGGAAATGTGATTTTTGTGGTTCAAACAAATAAATGGCCATTCCTTCTGAAATGCAAGTCGTAGAAAGCTGGTTTTTTATATTTTTAGTTAAAGATTCTCTGTGTGGGGAATATACTAACGGTGTTTTCTGTTTTTAATAAGCTGATTATATCTTTTGGAGTAACAAGGTCCTTAGTTAATTTTTGTCAAAATTTTGAAATTCGGAAATTTTTTGTATTTTTGTGGGTCAAACATAAATGGCCATTCTCAGTTAAATACATATCATAGAAAAGTGATCTTTATTTTTTTAGAACAAGGTGTTGTAGTGATAACAGAAATACTGAAGCGAGTGTCTTCCGGAATTTTTAAATAGCTGTTTATACTTTTGCGAGTAAGAGGTCCTTAATTAAATTATTTATTAAAAGATTTGAAAATTTGAAATTTGGATTTTTGTAGTTCAAACATATAAAAGATGGCCATTCTCCTGAAATACAAGTCGTAAGAAAAGTGATTTTATATTTAGAAATAGTTTTTTGGTGTGAGAATACTAGAATGTCTTAGATTTTTATTAGCTGTTTATACTTTTGGATTAACTCGTTCTATTAATTTTGTTCAAATTTTGAAACTTCCTCCTTATCACTGCTGTGCGTTCAATCATATCAATGACCATTCACTCCTGTAACACTAGTCGTACCAAAAATGAATTTTCTATATTTTTGGAAGGTTTTTGTGTTAGGAAATACTAGGGTGTCTTCGGATTTATAATAGCTTATATACTTTTGCGGAGTAACCAGGTCTTAATTAAATTTCTGTCTAAAATTTTGAAAATTTGGAAATTTTTAGGATTTTTGTTTCATATATATGGCCATTCCTCCTGAAATACAAGTCATTAGAAAATTGATTTTTTTTTTTTAGAAAGGTTTTGTGTCGATTATTTTTGGGTATCTTCGATATTTATTAATAGGCTTGTTATAACTTTGCAGTAACAGGTACTTAATGAAATTTTCAAACTTTGGAAATTTTGGAAATTTTTGGTTTTTGTGGTTCAAACCATTAAATGCATTAACTGCCCTGAAATCAAAGTCGTAGAAAGGTAATTATCTATGACTTTTTAGACAAGTTTTTTGTGTGAGGGACTACTAGGCGTGTCTTGGATTTTAATTAGCTGTTTATACTTTTGAAGTAAAGCAGGCACCCTTAAATAATTTTTGTCTAAATTTGGAAAATTATTTGGAAATTTTTGAATTTATGGTGGTTCAAATATATAAATGGTCATTTCTCCTGAAATACAAGTCGTAGAAAACGTTATTTTTATTTTTAGGAAGGTTTTTTGTGTGTGGAATACTAGAATGTTATCGAATTTTTTATAAGGCATGTTTATCTTTTGGAGTAACAGGTGTCTTTAGTTTATTTTTTTTACCTAAATTATGAAATTCGAAATTTTTGAATTTTTGTGGTTCAAACATATAAATGGCCATTCCTCCTGAAATACAAGTCGTAGAAAAGTGATTTTTATATTTTTAGAAAGGTTTTTGTGTGATTAATATTGGGGTACCTTCGGATTTTTTTTAATACTGTATACTTTTGAGTACAGGTTCTTATTAATTTTTGTCAAATTTTGAAAATTGGAAATTTTGGATTTATGTGGTATCAACATATAAATGGAATTACTCCTGAAATTACAAGTGTTGAAAGTGATTTCCAATATTTTTATAAAGTTTTTGGTGTGAGGAATACTATGGTTGTTATCATATTTTTAATAGCTGTTATACTTTTGGAGTTACAGGTCCTTAATTAATTTTTGTCAAAATTTTGAAATTTTGAAATTTTAGGATTTTTATGGTTTAAATATGTAAATGGCCTTTGCCTACACTGAAAATCAATACGCTTTAATCGCTGATTTTTCTATATTTTTTATAAAGGTTTTTGTATGAGGAATCCTATATGGTTACTTCGGATTTTTAATAGCTGTTTATACTTTTGGAGTAACAGGTTCTTAATTAATTTTTTTTCAAAATTTTTGAAATTTGGAAATTTTTGGATTTTTTGTGTTCAATCATATAAATGGCCATTCTTCCTGAAATACAGCGTAGAAAAGTGATTTCTATATTTTAGAAAGGTTTTCTGTTGTGAGGAATACTAAGGTGTCTTCTGATTTTTAATGCAGCTGTATAAAATTTTCTGTCCAGGTCTCTTAATTAATTTTTGTCAAAATTTTAATATTTGGAAAATTTTTGGGATTTTTTGTTGTTCAAAACATATAAATGGCCATTCCTACTGAAATACATGTCATAGAAAAGTGATCTTTATATGTTATATATACTTTTGGAGTAAACACAAGGTTCTTAATTCATTTTTTGTCTTCACATTTGAAATTTGGGAATTTTTGGATTTATGTGGTTTAATCATATAAATGGCTATTCCTCCTGAAATACAAGTCGTAGGAAAGTGTGATTTTTATATTTTAAGAAAGGTTTTTTGGTGTGATTAATATTGGGGTTTTCCTTCGGATTTTACATAGCGTTATAACTTTTGGCATAACAGGTCCTCTAATTAATTTGTCAAAATTTTGAAATTTGGAAATGTTTGGATTTTTGTGGTTCAAACAAATAAATGGCCATTCCTCCTGAAATGCAAGTCGTAGAAAAGTGGTTTTTATATTTTTAGAAAGGTTTTTGTGTGAAGAATACTAGGGTGTCTTCGGATTTTTAATATGCTGTTATAATTATTTTATTCCTAATTGATCAAACTTAATTTTTGTCAAAAATTTTTGAAATTTTGAAATTTTCGGATTTTTGTGGTTCAAATATATAAATGGCCATTCCTCCTGAAATACAAGTCGTAGAAAAGTTATTTCTATATTTTTATAAAGGTTTTTGTATGAGGAATACTATGGTATTTTCGGATTTTTAATAGGTGTAATACTTTTGGAGTAACAGGTTCTTAATTAATTTTGTTCAAATTATTGAAATTTGGAAATTTTTGGATTTTTGTGGTTCAATCATTTAAATGGTCATTTTTCCTGAAATACAAGTCGTAGAAAAGTGATTTCTATATTTTTAGAAAGGTTTCTGTGTGGGGAATACTACGGTGTCTTCTGATTTTTAATAGCTGTTATACTTTTGGAGTAACAGGTCCTTAGTTAATTTTTGTCAAAATTTTGAAATTCGGAAATTTTTGTATTTTTGTGGGTCACACATATAAATGGCCATTCCTCAGTAAATACATATCATAGAAAAGTGATCTTTATTTTTTTTAGAAAGGTGTTTGTGTGAAGAATACTAGGGTGTCTTCGGATTTTTAATAGCTGTTATACTTTTGGAGTAAGAGGTCCTTAATTAATTTTTTTAAAAGTTTGAAATTTGGTAATTTTTGGATTTTTGTAGTTCAAACATATAAATGGCCATTCCTCCTGAAATACAAGTCGTAGAAAAGTGATTTTTATATTTAGATAGGTTTTTGTGTGAGGAATACTAGAATGTCTTCAGATTTTTATTAGCTGTTAATACTTTTGTTGAATAACAGGTTCTTAATTAATTTTGTTCAAATTTTGAAATTTTGAAATTTTTTAATTTTTGTGGTTCAATCATATAAATGGCCATTACTCCTGAAATACAAGTCGTACAAAAATGATTTTTATATTTTTGGAAGGTTTTTGTGTTAGGAATACTAGGGTGTCTTCGGATTTTTAATAGCTGTTATACTTTTGGAGTAACAGGTCCTTAATTAATTTTTGTCTAAATTTTGAAATTTGGAAATTTTTGGATTTTTGGGTTCAATCATATAAATGGCCATTCCTCCTGAAATACAAGTCGTAGAAAATTGATTTTATATTTTTAGAAAGGTTTCTTGTGTGATTAATTTTGGGGTACCTTCGGATTTTTAATAGCTGTTTATACTTTTGGAGTAACAGGTCCTTAATTAATTTGGTTCAAAATTTTGAATTTGGAAATTTTTGGATCCTTTTGTGGTCAAACTATAAATGGCCATTACTCCTGAAATGCAAGTCGTAGAAAGGTGATTTTTTTTAGTAAAGGTTTTTTGTGTGGAGGAATACTAGGGTGTCTTGGATTTTTAATAGCTGTTATACTTTTGAAGTAACAGGCCCTTAAATAATTTTTGTCTAAATTTGGAAATTTGGAAATTTTTGAATTTTTGTGGTTCAAATATATAAATGGTCATTCCTCCTGAAATACAAGTCGTAGAAAAGTAACTTATTTTGTATATTTTTTTAGAAAGGTTTTTTTGTGTGAGGAATACTAGAATGTTATCGGATTTTTAATAGCTGTTATGCTTTTGGAGTAACAGGTCCTTAATTAATTTTTGTCTAAATTTTTAAATTTGGAAAATTTTGAATTTTTGTGGTTCAAACATATAAATGGCCATTCCTCCTGAAATACAAGTCGTAGAACATTGATTTTTATATTTTTTAGAAAAGGTTTTTGTGTGATTATTTTTGGGGATCTTCGATTTTTAATAGCTGTTATAACTTTGGTGTAAGAATTTATTTTTGTCAAAATTTTGAAATTTTGAAATTTTTGGATTTTTGTGGTTCAAACATATAAATGGCATTACTCCTGAAATGCAAGTCGTAGAAAGGTAATTTCTATATTTTTAGAAAGGTTTTTTGTGTCTTGAAATACTATGGTGTCCTTGGATTTTTAATAGCGTATACTTTGAGTAACAGTCCTAATAATTTTTGTTCTAAATTGGAAATTGTAGAATTTTTGAATTTTTTTGTGGTCAAAATAATAAATGGTCCATTTCCTCCTGAAATACAGTCGTAGAAAAGTTATTTTTATATTTTTAGAAAAGGTTTTTTGGTGTGAGGAATACTAGAATGTTACCAGATTTTTAATAGCTGTTATAACTTTGTCGTGAAAGCAAAGAAATTAATTTAAAGTAAATATTTAAAATTATAGGATTTTTGAAAAAAGTGGTTAAACATATATATCGTGGCATTCCTCCTGAAATACAAGTCGTAGAAAAAATGATTTTTATATTTTTAGAAAGGTTTTTGTGTGATAAATATTGGGCTACCTTCGGAATCTTTTAATAGGCTGTTATATTTGAAGTAACAGGTTCCCTTAATTAATTTTTGTCAAAATTTTGAAATCTTGGAAATTTTTGGGATTTTGGTAGGTTCAAACACATAAACTGGCTATTCTCTGAAATAAAGTCGAGAAAAGAGTGATTTTTATATTTTAGAAAAGGTTTTGTGTGAGGACACTAGAATGTTATCGGATTTTTATTAGCTGTTTATACTTTTTGGAGTAACAGGTTCTTTTAATTATTTTTTATCTAAATTTTTTAAATTGGGGAAATTTTTGGAATTTTGTGGTTCAAACATATAAACTGGCCATTCTCCTGAAATACAAGTCGTAGAAAAGTGATTTTTTATTTTTGAAAGGTTTTTGTGTGAGGAAATACTATGGTTTTTAATTAATAGCTGTTATACTTTTGGAGTTACAGTCCTTAATTATTTTTGTCAAGAATTTTGAAGTCTGAAATTTTTGGATTTTTTGGTCAAACCATATAAATGGCCATTCCTCCTGAAATACAAGTCGTAGAAAAGTGATTTTTATATTTTTAGAAAGGTTTTTTGTGTGATTAATTTTGGGGTACCTTCGGATTTTTAATAGCTGTTATACTTTTGAAGTAACAGGTCCTTAGTTAATTTGTCAAAATTTTGAAATTTGGAAATTTTTGTTTTTTTGTGGTTCAAACATATAAATGGCCATTCCTCCTGAAATACAAGTCGTAGAAAAGTGATTTTTATATTTTTAGAAAGGTTTTTGTGTATTTAATTTTGGGGTACCTTCGGATTTTTAATAGCTGTTATACTTTTTGAAGTAACAGGTTCTTAATTAATTTTTGTCAACACTTTGAAATTTGGAAATTTTTTAATTTTTGTGGTTCAAACATATAAATGGCCATTACTTCTGAAATGCAATTCGTAGAAAGGTATTTTCTATATTTTTATAAAGGTTTTTGTGTGAGGAATACTAGGGTGTCTTCGGATTTTTAATAGCTGTTATACTTTTGGAGTAACAGTTCCTTAATTAATTTTTGTTTAAATTTAGAAATTTGGAAATTTTTAAATTTTTGTGGTTCAAACATATAAATGGTCATTCCTCCTGAAATACAAGTCGTAGAAAAGTGATTTTTATATTTTTAGAAAGGTTTTTGTGTGAGGAATACTAGAATGTTATCGGATTTTTAATAGCTGTTATACTTTTAGAGTAAATGGTCTTAATTAATTTTTGTCTAAATTTGGAAATTTGGAAATTTTTGAATTTTTGTGGTTCAAACATATAAATGGCCATTACTCCTGAAAAACAAGTCGTAGAAAAGTGATTTTTATATTTTTAGAAAGGTTTTGGTGTGAGGAATACTAGAATGTCTTCGGATTTTTAATAGCTGTTATACTTTTGAAGTAACAGGTCCTTAATTAATTTTTGTCATAATTTTGGAAATTTGAAATTTTATAATTTTTGTGGTTCAATATATAAATGGGATTTCCTTCTGAAATACAAGTCGTAGAAAAGTGATTTCTATATTTTTATAAAGGTTTTTGTATGAGGAATACTATGGTATCTACGAATTTTTAATAGCTGTTACCCTTTTGGAGTAACAGGTTCTTAATTAATTTTGTTCAAATTTTTGAAATTTGGATATTTTTGGATTTTTGTGGTTCAATCATATAAATAGCCATTCTTTCCGAAATACAAGTCGTAGAAAATTGATTTCTATATTTTTAGAAAGGTTTCTGTGTGAGGAATACTAGGGTGTCTTCTGATTTTTAATAACTGTTATACTTTTGGAGTAACAGGTCCTTAATTAATTTTTGTCAAAATTTTGAAATTTTGAAATTTTAGGATTTTTGTGGTTCAAATATATAAATGGCCTTTCTTAATGAAATACAAGTTGTAGAAAAATGATTTCTATATTTTTAGAAAGGTTTCTGTGTGAGGAATACTAGGGTGGCTTCTGATTTTTAATAGCTGTTATACTTTTTGGAGTAACAGTTCCTTAACTAATTTTTGTCAAAATTTTAAAATTTGGAAATTTTTGGATTTATGTGGTTCAAACATATAAATGGTGAATTCTCCGTAAATACATGTCATAGAAAAGTGATCTTTAAATTTTAGGAAAGGTGTTTGTGTGAGGAATATAAGGGTGTCTTCTGATTTTTAATAGCTTTATACTTTTGGAGTAAGAGGTCCTTAATTAATTTTGTTCAAAATTTAGGGTAATTTGGAAATTTTTGGATTTTTGTAGTTCAAACATATAAATGGCCACAACTCCTGAAATACAAGTCGTAGAAAAGTGATTTTTATATTTTTATAAAGGTTTTTGTGTGTGGAATACTAGGGTGTCTTCGGATTTTTAGTAGCTGTTATACTTCTGGAGTAACAGCAGGTCCTTAATTAATTTTTGTCTAAATTTTGAAATTTGGAAATTTTTGGATTTTTGTGGTTCAAACATATAAATGGAAATTGCTTCTTAAATACAAGTCGTAGAAAAGTGATTTTTATATTTTTAGAAAGGTTTTTGTGTGAGGAATACTAGAATGTCTTCGGATTTTTAATAGCTGTTATACTTTTGGAGTGACAGGTCCTTAATTAATTTTGTTCAAAATTTTGAAATTTGGAAATTTTTTAATTTTTGTGGTTCAAACATATAAATGGCCATTACTCCTAAAATACAAGTCGTAGAAAAGTTATTTCTATATTTTTAGAAAGGTTTTTGTGTGATTAATATTGGGGTTCTTTCGGATTTTTAATAGCTGTTATACTTTTGGAGTAACAGGTCCTTAATTATTTTTTGTCAAAATTTTGAAATTTGGAAATTTTTGGATTTTGTGGTTCAAACACATAAATGGCCATTCCTCCTGAAATACAAGTCGTAGAAAAGTGATTTTTATATTTTTAAAAAGGTTTTTGTGTGAGGAATACTAGAATGTTATCGGATTTTTAAATTTTGAAATTTTTAAATTTTTGTATTTTTGTTGTTCAATCATATAAATGGCTATTCCTTTTTAAATGCAAGTCGTAGAAAAGTGATTTTTATATTTATAGAAAGTTTTTTTTAGTGATTAATATTGGGGTGCCTTAGGGTTTTTAAGAGCTGTTATACTTTTGAAGTAACAGGTTCTTAATTAATTTGTGCCAAAATTTTGAAATTTGGAAATTTTTGGATTTTTGTGGTTCAAACATATAAATTTCCATTACTCCTGAAATACAAGTCGTAGAAAAGTGATTTTTATATTTTTATAAAGGTTTTTGTATGAAGAATACTATGGTATCTTCGGATTTTTAATAGCTGTTATACTTTTGGAGTAACAGGTTCTTAATTAATTTTGTACAAATTTTTGAAATTTGGAAATTTTTGGATTTTTGTGGTTCAGTCATATAAATGGCCATTCTTCTTGAAATACAAGTCGTAGAAAAATGATTTCTATATATTTAGAAAGGTTTCTGTGTGAGAAATACTAGGGTGTCTTCTAATTTTTAACAGCTGTTATACTTTTGGAGTAACAGGTCCTTAATTAATTTTTGTCAAAATTTTGAAATTTGGAAATTTTTGGATTTTTGTGGTTCAAACATATAAATGGCCATTCCTCCGTAAATACAAGTCATAGAAAAGTAATTTTTATATTTTTTATAAAGGTTTTTGTGTGTGGAATACTAGGGTGTCTTCGGATTTTTAATAGCTGTTATACTTCTGGAGTAACAGGTCCTTAATTAATTTTTTTCTAAATTTTGAAATTTGGAAATTTTTGGATTTTTGTGGTTCAAACATATAAATGGCATTACTCCTGAAATGAAAGTCGTAGAAAGGTAATTTCTATATTTTTATAAAAGTTTTTGTGTGAGGAATACTAGGGTGTCTTGGATTTTTAATAGCTGTTATACTTTTGGAGTAAAAGGTCCTTAAATAATTTTTGTCTAAATTTGGAAATTTGGAAATTTTTGAATTTATGTGGTTCAAATATATAAATGGTCATTCCTCCTGAAATACAAGTCGTAGAAACGTTATTTTTATATTTTTAGGAAGGTTTTTGTGTGAGGAATACTAGAATGTTATCGGATTTTTAATAGCTGTTATACTTTTGGAGTAACAGGTCCTTAGTTAATTTTTTTCTAAATTTGAATTCGGAAATTTTAATTTTGTTGGTTTCAAAACATATAAATTGGCCATTCCTCCTGAAATACAGTCGTAGAAAGTGATTTTATATTTTTAGAAAGGTTTTTGTGTGATTAATATTGGGGTACCTTTGGATTTTTAATAGCTGTTATACTTTTGAAGTAACAGGTTCTTAATTAATTTTTGTTCAAAATTGAAAATTTTAAATTTTTGGATTTATGTGGTTCAAACATATAAATGGAAATTACTCCTGAAATACAAGTCGTTGAAAAGTGATTTCTATATTTTTATAAAGGTTTTTGTGTGAGGAATACTATGGTGTTTTCATATTTTTAATAGCTGTTATACTTTTGGAGTAACAGGTCCTTAATTAATTTTTGTCAAAATTTTGAAATTTTGAAATTTTAGGATTTTTATGGTTCAATATTGTAAATGGCCTTTCCTCTGAAATTCAATCGCTAGCAAAAGTTGATTTCTATATTTTATAAAGGTTTTTGTATGAGGAATACTATGGTATCTTCGGATTTTTAATAGCTGTTATACTTGTGGAGTAACAGGTTCTTAATTAATTTTTTTCAAAAATTTTTTGAAATTTGGAAATTTTTGATTTTTTGTGGTTCAAACATAAAATGGCCATTCTTCCCGAAATACAAGTCGTTGAAAAAATTGATTTTCTTTATTTAGAAAGGTTTCTGTGTTGAGGCAATTACAGGGTGTCTTCTGATTGAATAGCTTGTTTATACTTTTGGAGTTAAACAGGTCCTTAATATTTTTGTCAAAATTTTTATATTTTGAAAATTTTTGGATTTTTGTTGTTCAATAAATGGCCATTCCTCCGTAAATACATGTCATAGAAAAGTGATCATTTAATATGTTTAATTGTAGTAACAGGTTCTTAATTAATTTTTGTCTTAATTTTGAAATTTGGGAAATTTTTTTGGATTTGGTTGAGGCAATATAAATGGCCAATCCTTCTGAAATACAAGTCGTAGAAGTGGTTTTATAATTCTTAAGAAGGTTTTTGTTGTGGATTAATATTTGGGGTTCCTTTTCGGATTTTTAATAGCTGTTATTACTTTTTGAGTAACAGGTCCTTAATTATTTTTGGCAAAATTTTGAAAAATTTGGAAATTGGTTTGGATTTTTTGTGCGTTCAACAAATAAATGGCCATTCCTCCTGAAATGCAAGTCGTAGAAAAGTGGTTTTTATATTTTTAGAAAGGTTTCTGTGTGGGGAATACTACGGTGTCTTCTGATTTTTAATAGCTGTTATTTTACCTTTTCCAGTTATATTTTCTAGTCATTATTTAATTTTTGTCAAGATTTTGAAATTCGGAAATTTTGATTTTTGTGGGTCAAAATATAAATGGCCATTCCTCAGTAAATACAATCATAGAAAAGTGATCTTTATTTTTTTTAGAAAGGTGTTTGTGTGAAGAATACTAGGGTGTCTTCGGATTTTTAATAGCTGTTATACTTTTGGAGTAAGAGGTCCTTAATTAATTTTTAAAAGGTTTTGAATTTTGATTATTATTATTATTTTTGTTAGTTCAAACATATAATGGCCATTCCTCCTGAAATACAAGGCCATCGTAGAAAAAGTGATTTTTAATTTAGATAGGTTTTTGTGTGAGGAATACTAGAATGTCTTCAGATTTTTATTAGCTGTTATACTTTTGGAATAACAGGTCCTTAATTAATTTTGTTCAAATTTTGAAATTTTGAAATTTTTTAATTTTTGTGGTTCAATCATATAAATGGCCATTACTCCTGAAATACAAGTCGTACAAAAATGATTTTTATATTTTTGGAAGGTTTTTGTGTTAGGAATACTAGGGTGTCTTCGGATTTTTAATAGCTGTTATACTTTTGGAGTAACAGGTCCTTAATTAATTTTTGTCTAAATTTTGGAAAATTTTTGGAATTTTGGATTTTGGGTTCAATCATATAAATGGCCATTTCCTCTGAAATACAAAGTCCATAGAATTGATTTTTTTTTTTGAGAAAGCGTTTTTGTGTGAGAATACTATGGTATTCTCGGATTTTTAATAGCTGTTTACTTTTGCAGTAACAGGTCCTTAATTAAATTGTCAAAATTTGGAAATTTGGAAATTTTTGGATTTTTGTGGTTCAAACATATAAATGGCATTACTCCTGAAATGCAAGTCGTAGAAAGGTAATTTCTATATTTTTAGAAAGGTTTTTGTGTGAGGAATACTAGGGTGTCTTGGATTTTTAATAGCTGTTATACTTTTGAAGTAACAGGTCCTTAAATAATTTTTGTCTAAATTTGGAAATTTGGAAATTTTTGAATTTTGTGGTTCAAATATATAAATGGTCATTCCTCCTGAAATACAAGTCGTAGAAACGTTATTTTTATATTTTTAGGAAGGTTTTTGTGTGTGGAATACTAGAATGTTATCGAATTTTTAATAGCTGTTATACTTTTGGAGTAACAGGTCCTTAGTTAATTTTTTTCTAAATTTGGAAATTCGGAAATTTTTGAATTTTTGTGGTTCAAACATATAAATGGCCATTCCTCCTGAAATACAAGTCGTAGAAAAGTGATTTTTATATTTTTAGAAAGGTTTTTGTTTGATTAATATTGTGATACCTTCGGATTTTTAATAGCTGTTATACTTTTGAAGTAACAGGTTCTTAATTAATTTTTGTCAAAATTTTGAAAATTGGAAATTTTTGGATTTATGTGGTTCAAACATATAAATGGAAATTACTCCTGAAATACAAGTCGTTGAAAAGTGATTTCTATATTTTTATAAAGGTTTTTGTGTGAGGAATACTATGGTGTTTTCATATTTTTAATAGCTGTTATACTTTTGGAGTTACAGGTCCTTAATTAATTTTTGTCAAAATTTTGAAATTTTGAAATTTTAGGATTTTTATGGTTTAAATATGTAAATGGCCTTTCCTCCTGAAATTCAAGTCGTAGAAAAGTGATTTCTATATTTTTATAAAGGTTTTTGTATGAGGAATACTATGGTATCTTCGGATTTTTAATAGCTGTTATACTTGTGGAGTAACAGGTTCTTAATTAATTTTTTTCAAATTTTTGAAATTTGGAAATTTTTGGATTTTTTGTGGTTCAATCATATAAATGGCCATTCTTCCCGAAATACAAGTCGTTCAAAAATGATTTCTATATTTTTAGAAAGGTTTCTGTGTGAGGAATACTAGGGTGTCTTCTGATTTTTAATAGCTGTTATACTTTTGGAGTAACAGGTCCTTAATTAATTTTTGTCAAAATTTTAATATTTGAAAATTTTTGGATTTTTGTTGTTCAAACATATAAATGGCCATTCCTCCGTAAATACATGTCATAGAAAAGTGATCTTTATATGTTATACTTTTGGAGTAACAGGTTCTTAATTAATTTTTGTCTTAATTTTGAAATTTGGAAATTTTTGGATTTATGTGGTTTAATCATATAAATGGCTATTCCTCCTGAAATACAAGTCGTAGAAAAGTGGTTTTTATATTTTAAGAAAGGTTTTTGTGTGATTAATATTGGGGTTCCTTCGGATTTTTAATAGCTGTTATACTTTTGGAGTAACAGGTCCTTAATTAATTTGTCAAAATTTTGAAATTTGGAAATGTTTGGATTTTTGTGGTTCAAACAAATAAATGGCCATTCCTCCTGAAATGCAAGTCGTAGAAAAGTGGTTTTTATATTTTTAGAAAGGTTTTTGTGTGAAGAATACTAGGGTGTCTTCGGATTTTTAATAGCTGTTATACTTTTGGAGTAACAGGTCCTTAATTAATTTTTGTCAAAATTTTGAAATTTGGAAATTTTTAGGATTTTTGTGGTTCAAACATATAAATGGCAATTCCTCCGAAATACAAGTCGTAGAAAGTTATTTCTTATTTTTTATTAAATGTTTTTATTAAATACTATTGTATTTTCGGATTTTTAATAGGTGTAATACTTTTTGGAGTAACAGGTCTTAATTAAATTTTTGTTCAGAAATTATTTAATTTGGAAAGTTAGAGGAAATGATTTTTCAATCATTTAAATGGTCATTTTTCCTGAAATACAAGTCGTAGAAAAGTGATTTCTATATTTTTAGAAAGGTTTCTGTGTGGGGAATACTACGGTGTCTTCTGATTTTTAATAGCTGTTATACTTTTGGAGTAACAGGTCCTTAGTTAATTTTTGTCAAAATTTTGAAATTCGGAAATTTTTGTATTTTTGTGGGTCAAACATATAAATGGCCATTCCTCAGTAAATACATATCATAGAAAAGTGATTTTATTTTTTTAAAAGATGGTTATGAGCAGGAAAAATTAGGTTTGATGATATTTTATATGTCGTTAAGCATCTGGAGTAATAGGTCCTTTAATAATTTTTTAAAAGTTTGGAAATTTTTGGTAATTTTGGATTTTTGTTTGTCTTGTCTCATAATTTACCATTTCTTATAGAAAATATTGAAGGCGTAGAAAAGTGATTTTTATATTTAGATAGGTTTTTGTGTGAGGAATACTAGAATGTCTTCAGATTTTTATTAGCTGTTATACTTTTGGAATAACAGGTCCTTAATTAATTTTGTTCAAATTTTGAAATTTTGAAATTTTTTAATTTTTTTTTTGGGGGGGTTCAATTCATATAAATTGGCATTACTCTGAAATACAAGTCGTACCAAAAATGATTTTTTTATAATTTTTGGCAGGTTTTTGTGTTAGGAATACTAGGGTTGTCTTCGGATTTTTAATAGCTGTTATTATCTTTTGGAGTAACAGGTCCTTAATTAATTTTTGTCTAAATTTTTGAAATTTAGGAAAATCGTACATTTTTGGGTTCAATCATATAAATGGCCATTCCTCCTGAAATACAAGTCGTAGAAAATTGATTTTTATATTTTTAGAAAGGTTTTTGTGTGATAAATATTGGTACCTTCGGATTTAATAGCTGTTATAACTTTGGTGTAACACCTTAATTAAATTTGTCAAAATTTTGAAATTTGGAAATTTTTGGATTTTTGTGGTTCAAACATATAAATGGCATTACTCCTGAAATGCAAGTCGTAGAAAGGTAATTTCTATATTTTTAGAAAGGTTTTTGTGTGAGGAATACTAGGGTGTCTTGGATTTTTAATAGCTGTTATACTTTTGAAGTAACAGGCCCTTAAATAATTTTTGTCTAAATTTGGAAATTTGGAAATTTTTGAATTTTTGTGGTTCAAATATATAAATGGTCATTCCTCCTGAAATACAAGTCGTAGAAAAGTTATTTTTATATTTTTAGAAAGGTTTTTGTGTGAGGAATACTAGAATGTTATCGGATTTTTAATAGCTGTTATGCTTTTGGAGTAACAGGTCCTTAATTAATTTTTGTCTAAATTTTTAAATTTGGAAAATTTTGAATTTTTGTGGTTCAAACATATAAATGGCCATTCCTCCTGAAATACAAGTCGTAGAACATTGATTTTTATATTTTTAGAAAGGTTTTTGTGTGATTATTTTTGGGGTACCTTCGGATTTTTAATAGCTGTTATACTTTTGAAGTAACAGGTCCTTAATTAATTTGTCAAAATTTTGAAATTTTGAAATTTTTGGATTTTTGTGGTTCAAACATATAAATGGCATTACTCCTGAAATGCAAGTCGTAGAAAGGTAATTTCTATATTTTTAGAAAGGTTTTTGTGTGAGGAATACTAGGGTGTCTTGGATTTTTAATAGCTGTTATACTTTTGAAGTAACAGGTCCTAAAATAATTTTTGTCTAAATTTGGAAATTTGTAAATTTTTGAATTTTTGTGGTTCAAATATATAAATGGTCATTCCTCCTGAAATACAAGTCGTAGAAAAGTTATTTTTATATTTTTAGAAAGGTTTTTGTGTGAGGAATACTAGAATGTTACCAGATTTTTAATAGCTGTTATACTTTTGGAGTAACAGGTCCCTAATTAATTTTTGTCTAAATTTTTAAATTTATAGATTTTTGAATTTCAGTGGTTCAAACATATATATGGCCATTCCTCCTGAAATACAAGTCGTAGAAAAATGATTTTTATATTTTTAGAAAGGTTTTTGTGTGATAAATATTGGGCTACCTTCGGATTTTTAATAGCTGTTATACTTTTGAAGTAACAGGTCCTTAATTAATTTTTGTCAAAATTTTGAAATTTGGAAATTTTTGGATTTTGTGGTTCAAACATATAAATGGCCATTCCTCCTGAAATACAAGTCGTAGAAAAGTGATTTTTATATTTTTAGAAAGGTTTTTGTGTGAGGAACACTAGAATGTTATCGGATTTTTATTAGCTGTTATACTTTTGGAGTAACAGGTCCTTAATTAATTTTTGTCTAAATTTTTAAATTTGGAAATTTTTGAATTTTTGTGGTTCAAACATATAAACGGCCATTCCTCCTGAAATACAAGTCGTAGAAAAGTGATTTTTTTATTTTTAGAAAGGTTTTTGTGTGAGGAATATTAGAATGTCTTCGGATCATTAATAGCTGTTATACTTTTGGAGTTACAGGTCCTTAATTAATTTTTGTCAAAATTTTGAAGTTTTGAAATTTTTGGATTTTTTGGTTCAAACATATAAATGGCCATTCCTCCTGAAATACAAGTCGTAGAAAAGTGATTTTTATATTTTTAGAAAGGTTTTTTGTGTGATTAATTTTGGGGTACCTTCGGATTTTTAATAGTGTTATACTTTTGAAGTAACATGGTCCTTAGTTAATTTGTCAAAATTTTGAAATTTGGAAATTTTTGTTTTTTTGTGGTTCAAACATATAAATGGCCATTCCTCCTGAAATACAAGTCGTAGAAAAGTGATTTTTATATTTTTAGAAAGGTTTTTGTGTATTTAATTTTGGGGTACCTTCGGATTTTTAATAGCTGTTATACTTTTTGAAGTAACAGGTTCTTAATTAATTTTTGTCAACACTTTGAAATTTGGAAATTTTTTAATTTTTGTGGTTCAAACATATTAAATGGTCCATTATTCTTGAAATGACAATTCGTAGAAAAGTGATTTCTATATTATTAGAAAGGTGTTTTTGTGTGAGGAATACTAGGGTGTCTTCGGATTTTTAATAGCTGTTTTATACTTTTGGAGTAACAGTTCCTTAATTAATTTTGTTAAATTTATAAATTGGAAAATTTTAATTTTTGTGGTCCAAACATATAAATGGGCCATTCCTCCTGAATACAAGTCGTAGAAAAGTGAATTTTTTATTTTTAGAAAGGTTTTTTTGTGTGAGGGAATACTAGAATGTTATCGGATTTTTAAATAGCTGTTATACTTTTAGAGTAATATCTTAATTAATTTTTGTCTTAAAAATTTGGAAATTTGGAAAATTTTTGAATTTTTGTGGTTCAAAACATATAAATGGCATTACTCCTGAAAAACAAGTCGTAGAAAAGTGATTTTTATATTTTTTAGAAAGGCTTTTGTGTGAGGAATACTAGAATGTCTTCGGATTTTTAATTAGCTGTTAATACTTTTGGAAGTAAACAGGTCCTTAATTAATTTTTGTCTTTAATTTTGGAAATTTGAAATTTTATATTTTTGTGGTTCAAAATATATATAAATGGCAATTCTTCTTGAAATACAAGTCGTAGAAAAAGTGATTTCTTTTTTTATAAAGGTTTTTGTATGAGGAATTCCTATGGTATCTACGAATTTTTAATAGCTGTACTTTTGGAGTAACAGGTCTTAATTAATTTTGTTCAAATTTTTGAAATTTGGATTGGATATTTTTGGATTTTTGTTGGTCAAACATATAAATGACCATAGTTTTCCGAAATACAAGTCGTTAGAAAATTGATTTCTATATTTTTAGAAAGGTTTCTGTGTGAGGAATACAAGGGTGTCTTTCTGATTTTAATAACTGTTATACTTTTGGATTAAACAGGTCCTTAATTAATTTTTGTCAAAAAATTTTGAAATTTTGAAATTTTTAGGATTTTTGGGTTCAAATATAATAAATGGCCTTTTCTTAATGAAATACAACGTTGTAGAAAATATGATTCTATATTTATTGAATGTTTCTTTGCGACCACTAATATGGTGTGGCCCGATGATGTTTATATAGCTGTTATACTGTTGGACAGTAACAGGTCCTTAACTAATTTTGTCAAAAATTTTAAATTTGGAAATTTTTGGATTTATGTGGTTCAAAATTATTAAATGGTGAAATTGCTCCGTAAATACATGTCATAGAAAAGTGATCTTTAAATTTTAGGAAAGGTGTTGTGTGAGAATATAAGGGTGTCTTCCTGATTTTAATTAGCTTATACTTTTGGGAGTAAGAGGTCCTTTAATTAATGTTTGTTTTCAAAATTTAGTTAAATTGGAAATTTTTGTATTTTTGTTAGTTCAAACATTATAAATGGCCATTACCTCTGAAATACAAGTCGTAGAAAGTGATATTTATATTTTTATAAAGGTTTTTAAACTGTGCCATTACTGGGATGGCCAAAGCGATTTTTAGTAGGCTGTGATATTCGTGGAGTACAGCAGTCCCTTAATTAATTTTTGTCTAAATTTTGAAATTGGAAATTTTTGCGATTTTTGTGGTTCAAAACAATAAATGGAAATTGCTTTCTTAAATACCAGTCGCTTAGAAAAAGTTGATTTTTGTATAATTTTTAAGGAAAGGTTTTTGTGTGAGGAATACTAGAATGTCTCTCGGATTTTTAATAGCTGTTATACTTTTTGAGTAAAAGGGTCCTTAATTAATTTTGTTCTAAAAATTTTGAAATTTGGAAATTTTTTAATTTTTGTGGTTCAAACATATAATGGCCATTACTCCTAAAATACAAGTCGTAGAAAATTATTTCTATATTTTAAGAAAGCGTTTGAGAATGTGATTACAATATTGGGCGTTCTTTCGGATTTTTAATAAGCTGTTATTACTTTTGGAGAGAACAGGTCTTAATTATTTTTTTGTCAAAATTTGAAATTGGAAATTTTTGGATTTGTGTGGTTCAAACATATAAAAAATGGCCATTCCTTCTGAAATACAAGTCTTATAATA
>JABUQX010102228.1:42500-59960 GCA_015478945.1 Trachelipus rathkii | reverse complement strand
AAGGAAACCCGACCTCTGACATCGGGGCGACTCCGTGGCGTTATTCGGTAGTGATATACCCCAAAAAAACAAAAATCCCAAAAATGAGTTTTGTGCCGACATTTATTAGCAACAATCTATTCGTACTCTATAAATCTCAAACCATTTGGGACATTTGATACTATATATATATATTATATATATATATATATATTTATTTTAAATAATAAATAAATTTATATAAAAAAAATTATTATATTTATAAATATATATAATATATATTATTATATATATATATATATATATATATATATTGACGACAAGCGTAAATTACGCAACTTCTGACGTCACAGTCAAACGTGACCCATGAAGAGTCTGACGTTGGACTATGACGTCACGCCGCTCATTATATCTACATACGAACGAAGCTCCTTTTGAATGTAACTCTTTCCCGATATATATATATATATATATAAATTAATATATATATAATATATTATATTAATATAATATATATATAATATAATATATATATATATATATATATATATTATGATAAAAGTAAAAATTAACTAATTTTAGGTAGAGCTTCACACCTATAAAAGTATTAAGAAAGAAAATCCTAATTATTTTTTTAAAACTACAAAAACCTAACGTAAACCCTCTCTCTCTCTCTCTCTCTCTCTCTCTCTCTCTAGTATATATATATATATAGATAAATAAATATATATATATAAATATATATATATAATATATAATAATATATATGATATATATATATATATATATATATATATATATATATATAGAGAGAGAGAGAGAGAATGAGAGAAAAGAGAGATAAAAATAGTTTGGGCATAATTCCAAGAAAAAGGGCCAGGGAGAATTTATCTCAAAAACTAAACTTACAGAAAAAACCAATTACATATTTGGAGATCAGCGTATAAGCTTATTATCAGATATTGTAATATAATATAATATATATATATATAATATATGATATATATATATATATTATATATATATATATATATAATATTATAGAAGTTTGTGCGAAGTTATATAATATGAATAGTTTATATGAAAATATATATATATACTATATAAATATGATATATATAATATATATATATATATATAATATATATAATATATACTTAATATATATATATATATATATATATATAGTATATATATATATAATATATATTATATATATATAAGTCGTTTATTGAAAAAAACTAACGAATATCCTAGAGTAGACCGCATAGAATCAGGAGTCGAGGTCTCTCGCCTTCGGGGGACGACGGGCCCTCTGTCCTCCACGCGCTCGAGCCCCCTAAAAAATATATTTCCATTAGGGGGCTCGAGCCGATGGGGGACAGAGGGGGGGACGAAGTCCCCCCCGTCGTCCACCTAGAGGCCGAGAGACCCCGACTCCTGATATCTATGCGGTCTACTCTAGGGTATTCGTTAGTTTTAATCATAAAACGACTTAATATAATATATATAATATATAAGTATTGCAGATATATTATCATGCATTTAAGCATATTATATTTAAAATAGTTGAAGAATATATCGTAACTAAAATATATGTATTTGGAAAAAAAATTAACTACAAAACCGTTAAAAATTATTGAAAATTATTATCCAAAACCGTTAAAAATTATTAAACTGATAAAAATTAACTACAAAACCGTCAAAAAATTTTAAAAATTATTATCCAAAACGTTAAAAATTATTAAACTGATAAAATATAAAAATATTTACAAAAATGTTTACAAATTATTATCCAAAACGTTAAAAATTATTAAACTGATAAAATATAATCTATATATTACTGCTTAAATTTTTGGATATACATTAGGGAAAAAATTTCTGTTACATTTATTAATTTTTTTATGTTTCTTTAATTTATTTCTCTAACATTATTTACTTTTAATGCATGCACCTCCCTTTACCAAAGTTCAACAGAAATCGTAAATGCGTAAAAACGAAATTTCTCCGCACAGTTTCTACATAAAGAAAACCCTAGGAATATTTCACAAATTTGCGAGACTGTAACTTTTTTTCCTAAAGAGACGACAAATAATTTTTTTTTTATTCTTCTTCGCTATTTTTTAGAGTCTATGCTGTGATTTTCATAAAAATCTGTTATAAGGGAGTAATTGTACATAATTACCCTTCATCGATTGTTTTAAATTGACTTAGGACGTAAACTGTGTTGTCGTGAAGCCTCTTAGAATCTGCTTCATTTTTCATTGCCTCATAAGCGGGCTGCTCAACATATGGTTGCTAAGAGTTTGAAGCATCACAACTAGTGATTATATTAAATATTAGTATGATAGTGGTTTTAATAAGAATAGTGTTATATTTAATTGGTGACAGTATTATTATTTGATAATATCGCTATTAATAGTGGGTGAAGGTAGGGTTTAAACGAAAAAATCTCAAGAAATATTTTTTTTTTTTTTTTTTTTGTTACTTTATTAAATTTTATCCAGTTTAATAATATTTATTTTTTAAGATAAGTCACTTCACAATCTTAAGTATAATATATATATTTTTTTCTAAGTCTTTTATTTTGATTTTTTTTAAATTTTGGGAGATTTTTTTGTAAATACACCCGGCCACGCGACCGTAGCGAGAGGGGCACCCTGCTTTAGCAGGGGACGAGGAGATGATATAGAGGGGGGGCCGAAGGCCCCACCCCGGAGAGAGATAAAATATATATAAATATATATATATATATATATATATATATATATAAATATATAATATATATATATATAATATTATATATATATTAAATATATATATATATATATATATATACCATGATATATATATATATATAATATATATATATATAAAATAATATATATATATATATATATATAATATATATATTATATAGATATATAGATTATATATTATTAAATAGAACTATTAATAATATATAATATATATATATATATATATATATAATTATATATAATATATATATATATATATATATATATATATATATAATATATATATAAGATTTAATTATATAATATATATATATATATATAAAATATATATAATATATATAATAATATATATATATATATATATATATATATATAATATATAATATATATATATATATTATTATATATATATATATATATATTAATTCATATATATATATATATGTAGATATAGATATATATATAATATTACTTATATATATATATATATATAAATATATTATATATAATAATATAATATATATATATATACCATTGTATATATATATATATATATAATATATATATATAATAATATAATATATATATAATATTATAATATATAATATATATATATATATATATATATATATATATATATTACAATCATACGGTCAGAGTGCCTAAGCTACATCATGTAATCAGAACGAAGCATCTTACAGCTTAAAACAAAATTATATATTTGGAGATCATCGAAAAATTTTTATATAGCTTTTTATTTTATTTTTTTTAGACATTTATTCGTCGGAAATATTTAAAAAAAATTTTTTTCCCCATTTAGGGTTGCTCGATCGTGAGTGACAAGGGGGGACGAATCGATCCACCGGAAGACGAGAGACCCCGACTCCTGCCATCTGAGTTACCCTTGATTCCTTTGTTATAAAAGAATAATTTTACTCCCTTATACACTGTGTATACTTTAGGGTAAACCGCAATTGCCAATCCCGCCAAAGCAATTTCTTCTAACATATGTTATAACCGTGAGTAGTTTAAAGTTGAAATAAAATTTTTTATCATATTGACAGTTCAAGTGAATATTTCCAAGGAAGGCTTAGATCATTCTCACCTAGAATATTAATGTGTTTATATAATATATATATATATATATTATATATATATATATATAATTATATAAATAATAATATATCATAATAATATAAATATATATATATATATAAATATATATATATACTATATATATATATATTATACTGTAGTAATGGAGCGTAGCTGTCGAATGCTAATAGAAACATGATCTTCTAGAAGCTCCCTCCTCCACCGTAAAACCTCCATTCAATTATAACTTTTTCATTGAAGCTTAAATAAAACCAAGATAATACATGATTCATAATAATAATAATAATTAATAATTAATAATAAAAAATAATAATTAATAATATAATAATAAAATAATAATAATTAATATAATATAATAATAATAATATAATAATAATAATAATAATAATAATAATAATGCGTGATAATATAAAAATAATAATAAATAATAATAATTACTACTAATAAGTAATAATTATAAAAATAATAATAAGGATAATAATGATAATAATAATAATGAATAATAATAATAATAATAATAATAATAATAATAATAATAATAATAATAATAATAATAATAATAATAATAATAATAATAATAATAATAATAATAATAATAATAATACTAAAATAATAAAAAATAATAATAATAAAATAATAATAATAAATTTAATAAAAAATAATTAAATAATTAAAATAAAATAAAAAATAATAATTATATAATTAATAATTAATTAATAATAATAATAATAAATTAATACTAATATAATAATAATAATAATAAATAATAATAATAAATAATTTAATAATAATAATAACATTATAATAATCATAATTAATAATAATAATTAATATTGAATAATAAAAATAATAATAATAATAATAATAATTAGCAAAGAATAACAATAAATTAACAAAAAAGTAATAATAATAATATTAATAAAAATAATAACAATAATATTAATAATATTATTATTAATAATAATAATAATAGCATTAAAATTAATCATAATATTAACACTAACAAAAACATTAACTACCTATTATAATAAATCATAATAAATATAATAATTAAAATAATTGTTATAATTTTTATAATAATTATTATAATAATTATAATAACAATAATTATTATAATAATTATATTAAGAATACTAATCAACAAAATTTAATTTTTTCTCTGCTACATGAATATTTAAGTGATTTTCTTCTCAAATCGATCATGCTGATTACGAAAATGATGGTAAAAACTTCGTAACACGTAACAGTTTTGCGGCCTATTTAGTGGGCAAAAGCCAAAGCTGACAGTTTGTTGCGTTTTGTGTTGACAAGGAAGTTTAAATGAAAAAGGCAAATATAAGCAAAAGCTCTCGTTTCAATTTTAATACAAGGAAATATTAAAAATATTATTAAAAAAATACTTAAAATATATATATATACTAATAATATATATATATAATAATATATATATATATATTAAAGTAATATAGTTTTGAATATATATATATATACTATATAATATATATATAATATAAGACTATATAATATATTATATATATATATATATATATATATAATATATATAAAATATATATAAATATATATATATATATATATATATATATATATATATATATATATATATATATATATATATATATATATATATATATATATATATATATATATATATAAACAATAACTTTTTTTTTTAAGTAAAAAAATGAAACAAAATATACCAATGCATCCATTAGACAAAAAATAAGTTGACAAGAAAATTTAGATTTTTAAACAACTAGTTACCAAAATTTGATTTCTTTTTCCTATGTTGCGTTTTATCTTCTCTTAGCAAGAACCAACAGTAATCACACATCATGTTAGTATATAATCTTTCTTGATATCGGTGTTCCATTGTCATGATGTCTTGATGAAATCTTTCTTCCTATTCGTCACTAATAACGTCCAGGTTATGGGGAAAGAAATCAAATGTTAAAATGTTAATGCAGAAATTGAAATTTTAGTGATATCCGATATCCAAGCTTCTGGTATCTGTCCAAGAGTTTTCTAACCAACTCTTCACAATTTTCAGCTTTGCTGTTAAATAGAAATCCCGATACCACTGATTTAAATGCCCTAAAAGCAGATAGTTCTTTAGCAGTTAACTCTTTCTCACAAGTGTCATCCTTCAAGAGTTTTCTGATATATGGGCCAAAGAATATTCCTTCTTTCAATTTGCCTCACTTAAAGCAAGGAACTGAGTCCTGGGATATTCAAAGTCATATCCATTTTTATCCATTCCTTTCACAAAGTTTTTTATTAATCCTAATCAACTAAAGGTTGAGGCTTAACATTTTCAAGTTCTGTTACAAAGTATCTTCTTTTTGCCCACTCTTTCTGTATATAGTGCTTGTTTGTTGCTCTACTGTTTCACAGGCAAACTAAACAGCAGTATTTGGTGAATCCACCCTGAAGTTCCATTAGCATACCTACAATTTTCAAGTCTCCACGCAGTTTCCCGCAATATAGTTTAGACTATAATGCATTAATTAAAACTGACATACTGTTATATATTTCCTTTATATCTGCTGATTATGCTACTGGTAACGAAGGCTTGACATTACCATTATGAAGTAGTACTGCTTTCAGACCTATCTTTGAGGAGACTACAAAAAGTCTCCTTTCCTCTGTGATATTACTTGAAACCAAGTTCAGTCAACAACCCATCAATATTTGTGCACACACATACCGATCTTTGCAAGGTGAAATATTTTGAAAAACTTACATACTATCATATGTTTCCTTCATATCTGCTGATTGTCTACTGGTAAAGAAGGATTGGCATTACCATTATGATGAAGTACTGCTTTCAGACTTATCTTTGAGGAGTCTACAAAAAGTCTCCTTTCCTCTGTGACATACTTGAAACCAAGTTCAGCCAACAAACCGTCAATATTTGTACACACACATGCCGATTGTTGCATGGTGAAATATTTTGAAAATCGCTCATTTCTTTGTTTATATACTGAAATTCTAGTGCATGTTGCCAACAAATTCCACTGCCGGTGCCTAGATTCTAAAAGTTCATCTTGCCCTTTACTGAGATATAAATTCTCTTACTAGATCGTTGAACTCTCTTTGTTGAATGAGATGGGGTGTCCTCTTCATCAAAGAAAGAGAGTACAGCGGTCAAACGATATGATGGCTTCAAATTCCCAACATTCCTTCTTCAGATTATTTGCAATTTTTACAAAGTCATTTGTGCTTAGCACTGGAAGTTCAGGTCCATGTAGTACTGGCCGAATTGCAGATAGGGCTAGCCCTATTCCAAAATTATTTGATTTTGTTTTATTTGAAAATCCTTGTTCTTTTGTGAGGCAGAAATAGCAGCCTTCTAAATGGCTAGTAGGCTCGCGCCAAACCATAGCTACAGCAAATGACATATTTCGTGAATTTTCTCCATTCATCCACTTAATTAAATTGGTGTAGCAAGTTGTACAAGACACATGGGGAGCCCAATCATTCTCCTGGTTTCCAATGTGATATCCAAAATAATATTAATACGTATTCTTAACTGTGGTTGTCAAAAACCGCAAATCATTTTTTACAGTAAACTCACCACGTATATAACAAAAACAGTCTGCTGGATTTAGACATTTAACGATAGTCTCTATTTATTTCAGAATATCGCAATTCACATCTATGATGTTTGATAAAGCAACCACAAAGAATCACTTTCTATCTCCAACCAAACATGATCCAATGCGAAATGACCCGAGAGCATCAAGCGTTTTCTCCTTTAACAAGGCAAGATTTGAACATGATATAATATTCTCATTCCCTACATTGTTTATATTATATATATATATATATATATATTATATACTATATATATATATATATATATTATATATATATATTATAATAATATTATAATTATATTATATATATCATATATATATATATAATATATATATATATATAATACTTTAATAACTCAAAAATTGATGGGTGAAATAGGTTTATAATACCGTGGACTTTATCAATCGTACTCGATCATTAAACCCATTACCATCAATTTTTTGCGTTTCGATGTTGTATCTTGTTTACCATATGTTCCCGTCCAGTTTACTTTCTTGATCCTATTGGAAGATTCATCTCGAAATTAATGTCACTTTAAACTACCGTTTCAATTTTATATTAAAAAACGTCATCCTTCTTCGTTGCAAAACAGTTACTTACTTTTCGATAATTTATTTTTCCAAAACGAAACTACGGCCCTTGCCATGGGATCTCCTCTTTCCCCATTTTAATAATATTCTTTATGAATTAATAGATTTTTAATTTTTATCACCAGTGCATCCCCATTCTTTTAACTCTACATGGCTTTAGGTATGTAGAGGATATATTTTGTTCAGTTCCGAAAACACGATCAATTTCATGACATTTTAGCAGGTTTATTAGATAATACTCCATCCTTTCCATCTCTGTTAACTCATGAGCTTTCTCATAATTTTTCTATACCCTTTCTCGACACATTAGTTTCTTGGAAAAACTCTCCACACTTACTTTACTCTGTCTACAGAAAACCAACTTCTTCTTCTTCTTACATACATTGGTTTTCTACACATTCTTTCAACACCAAACTTGCTACTCTTTCCTCTCTTTATTTACGAGCCTTTAATATATGCTCCCCCCCGAATCTTTCCACAGAAACTAAATTCCTTTCCTCCACGTTTTCCAAATTAAATTACCCTCCTTATGTTATTAATTTAGCCTATCACAAAGCGAAGAAAATTTTTTATAATAGTCTCCCTCCTTCCCCTAAAAATAACCTAACTTATCTTCCTATCCCATTTAATTTAAATTTCAATAATTGAAAAACATTATTACCAACAATATTTGCTTCACAAAAAAACAATACTATTCCTCTAAAAAGAATTTTCAGACCCCCTAGATCAACTAATCATCTGTTCCAATGTATTTATAAAATTCCATGCCATCAATGCTCTAGTGTCTATATTGGCGAAACAACTGATTTTACCAGGAGATTAAATCAACATACTCAAGATTTATTAAAGGATTCTAAAAACTCAGCTTTAACATTCATCGGTCAGTTAACAATCATAAAACAATATAAATGAGGCTTCCCATTAAGGTTTGTGTAATCAGTTTAAAAAAGAAAAATTATGGAGTCTTTTTTTATTTATAATCTAGATAATTTCAACAAGATACAAGGTGACTTCAAATTGGACAAAATTCAAAATTCTTTTCTGCTTTCATCAGGATGTCTTAGGAATATCAAGAAGAAGGAATCATAATTGAACAACCAACTTAGAGATCTCCTACATTATTTGTCTTTTTTAAAATTTATATTTAGTCCTTATAACGTCAAAATTCTGAAAGAAGCCCTTTGTTGTACTGGGCGAAAGCTAATTTGTGTATCTGTAAATAGTTTTAAATGTCAGTTTTTACCAAATGTTTTTGTGTGAAATAAAAAATTAAAGTTTTTATATTGCCAAGGGTATAATTTCCATAAAAAATATCAGTTTACGAATAAAGTAAAAAATTTTCTAATTATATATATATATATATATATATATATATATATATATATATAATTATATAAAATATATATATAATATATATATATATATATATATATATATATATATATATATATATATATATATATATATATATATATATATATATTGTATATAGATATATATCAAAAGGTAATAATATATAGCGGATATATATATATATATATATTTATATATAAATAAAAAATATATATATATATATATATATATATATATATATATATATATATTATATATATATATATATATATATATAGAATATATATATTATTATATAGTATATAACATTATATATATATATAATATATATAATAATTATTAATATATATTATATAATTATGTAGAATAAATATGTATATATTACTATTATTAGCATGGCAAAGGCCAAAGACATGACAGTTATGCGATGATAATATGATATGCATTTTTTTTAGATAAACCATAATACTATATGATATAATACGTAACCATAGTAATATTCAATATACTACTTCTAGATAAAATTAAGCGATTATTGGAATTTATTAATTTAGTAGTTATTGATTAGTAGAGTCAGTGGAAAATGAACTATATAATTTAGCTATTATAGTACAGAATAACAAATGTTAAGTATAATTTTAATAAGTTAGCTAAAAGAACATATAAACCATGTGTGTTGGCTAGAGAAGGATATATAAATCTGACTGAGAAAAACAACGCTAACTAAAGAGTAAATAATTCCTTGGATAATTTAAGTCTATAGTGAGAATTCTTATCATAAGCTATAAATAGCAAAGTACCAGCATCAATAATAGAGACGTAGTGATAAGCTCAAAATGCTCCTACGCAGTTCCCTGAATATTCCCAATAAACCTCACCCAGAGAGAGCGTAAAAGGAAGCTTAGCTTGGAAGTTAAATCTCAATACTGCTCCCTTAAAAAATATTTGTTCATTTTCTAATATCCTACTCAAGGCGCTGATAGATAGACACAGAGTAAATTAGACAGACACGTAATGATTAGAGAGAAATTTGCGCGAGAAATCTATGAGTAAAGGGCGACACTATAGAGCCTTGTTTCAATGATGTCATTCATTAAACCAATATTTATTTATATATTAATATTTTATTGATAAGATTTTGTAAATTTCATATACTTATTCGATATGTACTTTGGGTAGTGTGAGGAGTGTTTGAATTGAGATTTGAATGTGATAATATGTATCATATATATATCGAACTATAAAATCGTTCATTTATAGAGTTAATCGCTCCTAGAGATATATTTAATGACGAATCTATTATATTACGCGAATTAAGATCTATTACACATATAAGTGACTATATTATGTGTATGATTTAGTCATAATATTATTATATGATTCTCATATATATGTGATTTTACTGTGTTTATTAATTTGGTGTAGATTATTATTATATTATATTATTATGATTATAATTAGCCGTATAAGGAGTTATTAATATATAGATATTGCTGAGTGCATTTAATTCATTAAGCGAACTATAGCGATAATATTAAATATAGATTATTCAAGCCTAGTTATTAAGTTATTCGAGTATGAAGTGTATTATAAAGAAATGCTCAGAAAAGTTATCATAATTGAGTATGATTGCTAGATCTATATATGGTGTAACTATATGTCACTATATTGAGTCCAGTAATGAATTACATTTATGCATGACATATTTACCTAATTCAATGTTTAATTCATAGTACAGATTAGCAAAATATGCTTGCTATTTATAGTCCTTGAAATAGATACATCTAGTTCAGATCATATCAGAGTCGATTCAATCTAATTTTATATAGATTATAATCATCATATTTCCGTTACTTATTACATATGAGTAGTATATATTATTAAGATTGAGTTGGTCTATTTTCTTAGAAGTACAAGATATTGTATTCAATGGTCATTATGATGTTATTTGTTTTATTACGAGAATAGTTAATTTGTTGCTCCGTATAGACTTTCTATCTCTTATCTCGTATCTCTCATCATGTGTTGCTGAGTCCAAATTATTGTCTCATTACTGTCGGTATTTTATTATGTGGATATATGGATGTAAATCAGTCACTTATATATACGAGTGAGTGTATCCGCGATGTCTCTTACGATTAATGATAGCTGTATAAATAATATTACGATATTTATTTATATAAGATCTAAAGTTAAACCATGATTATCACTTTATTATAATATTGAGTCCTGATATAAAATTAATATTTCATTAATAACTCATTTAAATATATGGGAGTTATTTACATTTAGCTTTACTGTATGTTCGGCTCAGATATCTCTATGTTCGGATTATCGACCTAGATAGTTTTTATTCGGATAATAACTATGGTCTATCTTATATAACTTATCATGTAAATTTCTACTGAATAGTTTTATCTTATATATAATTATATTAGAGAGTTCTATTTTAATATTAGCTCACCTTATTACCTTTCATCCCATCTATTCATCTCGGTTATTATTATTCAGTAGATATATATATTAACATATATATTTATCACAATAATGATTGATATTTAAATTATGTACACTTGAAATTTGGCCTCAAATGTAATATAACTCGACAAAATTTTTATGAACTTGCTTAGTAACTTTCGGGATTGTCAGTAACGTAATAATCAGTTTAGTTCAATTGAAGCCGTTTTCGATTTTGGCATTTTGTATATTAATATCGTCATCTTAGATAAAGTATATAAATATCAGATTACGGTCATTTGTATAGAGATACTGAGTTTTTCGATGCTAAATCGACCGCGTAATAAATTCTTATATTCTTATTAAAATACTATGTACAAACATTAACAAATAATACTAATAATCAGTGTTTGGAATGATTTCTTCAGGAGAGGAGTTTCTACTTCTCTATTTCATACATTATAATATATATTACTAATTAATTATATATATATATTATATATATTATAATATTATATAATATATAATAATAATATATAGTAATATATATATATATATATATATATTATATATCAATATAATATAATATATATATATGAAAATAATATATATATTTAATATAGTATATATATAAGATATAATAATATTGCTAATCAGATCATATTAGTATATATATCACTAGTTTAGAGCGGTTTTCCAGATATAAATTATTATTCAAGATTCCATAAGGATTTTCTACATGAGATAGAAAAGTCTGTATTAATCTTATGCAAGTGAATATTATAAATAAATGGTAATGGACAGATGTAAATTAATATAACCCGGTTTCGTAATTATGCTACTTTATAAAGAGCCGGGAAAAATACTTAAATATTGAATTTGAAAATATATGACAATTGTTAAATTTGATAGATATTAAATAATGCGACGGCACGTAGGACCGCTTAATAGATACACTTAATCTAGACCCTTACACACAACCATAGCTCGTAAATATCGTAGGCTAGTATTAAATAACTATTTACCCCGTCTTCTAAATTATCATGCAGTTGAAAGCCCACTTTTATAGGGCGAGCTTACCTACAAGCTACTCACCACATACCGTTACAACTTTGAATCTATAACCCTAAAATGTTGGCATTACATTGGCATTTTATGTAAGGCATTTATTATAGGCTAATTCGATGATTTACCTCCTATATACAACTTACCATGATATGTTATACAGAATTTGATAGTGAAAAGCTGATCGATCGCGCGAGCGAGACAACAAATATAGAATATACTAGAGATTCTAATCTGGGCGCCACCCATACAAATCTTTCACTTATGTGGGCACTAAATAGACATCAATGTACCTAACTATATCATTGCAATGGTGACCTAGAGATGTGAATGTATACGATATTTTATGACAATTCGATAATACTGTATTCGAGAGCATCAGAGTCCCATAATAAGTTTCTTTCACTCCAATATATTCTCAAATAGTTTTCAGCTTCTTTCACATGAAGCTACTTTATGACTGAAGATATAACTGAAATGAGTTATGCAAAGACTATTTTGTCACAGACGTTATATATATGACTCAATCTCATAGTAATGTAAAGATTATTTGGAAATGATACCTATGCAAGTATGAGCCAAGAAAACTATTCGAATAGACTCAGGGCAAGACAGAGTCTGTGTTAGCGAGAGTACCTAATTTAGGCACTGATGGCAATGCCATATTTCAACTTCCACATTATATTCTCGTTTCAGTCATCCAGATTTAATTAATAAATCTTACATTTCTTTATTCAGAATATACATCCTTAGTATTATTATATATCCCTCTACTATCAATCATCCACATTCTAACAATCTGTCATATTGGACATCAATTATCATCTTATTCCGATCTATTCAGTTAAACCACAATTTTGAGTAATTTGCGACGTAATATGGTAGAGAAAATGTTATACAAATATCCTCTTCTTGTCTTTATATGCCTTTCTAAACTAATTTTAATATTCATCTCAAAGAAAAATGCGGTAACACAATAGTTGGTGTGCGTCGTTTTGGAGTATATAAGTCTGACTCGTTTAGACGGACGTTAAGAATGAAACGTTGCTTGGGTTTAAAAATCGAAATTAATGTATTAGTGCTAGAAGAAGAGTAAAATAGAGAGAATATAGCTTAGGCATTCTCTGTCACTTATGACCTTATATATGTAGTAGATTGTTACTATACATCTGATGTTTGTCTTACATGGCTTAATTCAACTCATGGCTACAGAGAATGTGGCTCACAAAAGCGCAGTATTCCTTATTGTCTCTCCCTCTTTTCTGCCGTTACATCATACATTTCGGGGACCCGTGATGTATGTCCAATCAATACATCTTCTATGTTTGATGTCTGAGTCTTCGAGATGCTTAAGTGTTGTCCTCTGGATATTGTGGGTTTATCTAGCAGAGTGTCTAGGATATGTATGAGACGAATGTCAGCATGTGTATCTGAGAGATGGTCCTGTTAGCCACCAATTGTAGAATGCGACTCCCGTTTTCTTTGGTGAGTTTAGAGTTTTATCTTTCAAGTTTTGAGTAACTTTAGACTTTATCTGACACTTTTTACCAGATATTTTAAAGCGGTAGATGCATCCTCGGGACGAATAAAATAGCGACATATATTAATAAAAAATTTTTACAGTTGTGGAGAATTCTCTTGTTGGATAGGAACTATACCCAGCTATTTAGAGAGAGGCGACCTCTCAGCTAGAATACCACTGCCAAATATAATTGCAACTGTATTCAGCACTCATACTTTAAAAAGATTAAATAATTTTACAGGGACCTACAAATTATACTAATTCTTTAAAATTTGCATTCTTTACATAATTTTTGAATACTTTATCGTAATTTATATTATATTGATTTATCTCGCCTACAAAGAGCGATAGCGGACTGTGATATAATCTCTGACTCAAGGCGTTTGAGCCTCGTGAAGTGAGCTACTGCGTCACTACTATTGAGACTTGTTTTTTATCAAACCTATATTATATTCTATGATTATTTATTAATTATACTTTTAGACATATATATATTATATTAAATCATATATATTTATACTAGACGACTCTTCTCAGAGCGTTTCGATAATGATATTCAGGTTCCTGTATCCTCATAAGATATTCCTTTCCTATCTTGGGTGTGATAAATCTTTTTTCACCTGATTATTAATGCCTAGATCTGTGCTCGTTTACGTGGACGCGCATAGAATACTACTGTGTATAACTCGAAACAGCTATGCTATTCGCTGTATTATCAATTACAGTGATTATGCTCCCTCTTCTGAGTGTACTCTTCCTACCAGTTGGGTTAATGTGCTACTCTCTCTCATAAAGCATATTTGTCTCCTATTATGAGATTAAGATGTATTAAAATTAACCAAAGTCATGTCGGCCAATGACGTTGTAGGAAATTTTTACATTTATCTAAAAATAAGTATGGTTAAGGCCACTATATATAGTCTTATATTAAATGATGTATTAATACATTCTTATTATAAATATTATATTTTATTCATTCAATTTATTATTATATTATATATATATATATAATATAATAATATATATATATATATTAATTATATACTTAATATATATATATATATATATATATATAAATATATTATATAATATATATATATATATTATATTATTTATATATATAAATAGATATATAGATATATATTTTGGAGTAACATCAGATATAATATATATATAATTTATCTTATCATTTGTTATTAACTCAATACTATTTTATCTAAAAATTATAAAAATTATTGATAATACATTTGTTACAACTTTTTTTTATAATATTTATAGTGCTATATATATATTTTCGCAGTCATAATCCCTCTCTCATATGTTGTCAGTTTTAGTATTCTTCATCTATGTTAATATATTTACGTCTTAGGATCCGGTTCAACTAGGGATTCTCGAACCCTCATGACCCCGTTACATTGGCGACACTATACTGTCGCTTTACCGTATAATTGAATCAACGACATCTAGTCAATAGGGGCGATGAATAATAGTTCTATCTTTATCATTGATTGGTCTAATATAATAATTATTTATGTGTTATACTAAAATCAATATTTTCTATTAAATATTTTCTATTAAATAATTTATTATAAGTTATTATTATTCATACTGTAATAGCAATATTAGTTTGAAGGATCGTGAAAATTTCTTTTTTGAAAAAACTGGTTCCATATTTTTTACGACTCGATTACTGGATTAATTTTTTATTAACTCTCAGTTCAAAGTTTATTTTTAACTTATTCCTGTGTTATTTTTTCATACTAGTATGTCTTGCAATCTTTCGGAGTTATTATGCTCAACAACAAATGAGTTAGAGTTTTGACTGACTGCATTCTCTAGCTATTATACCAATATTTATATAATAATACCGAATTTACCCCGACGCTCTGAGTCATACGACGTGCGAGTACTCATTACTAATTAATATATACTACACTATTACTTACAATTCAACATCTCACGACAAACATTATTATATATATATATTATTTATAATTAATTATTATTCATATTATTCATATTATTAAAAGAGAGTAATAAAATTATATGCTTTTCAATTAGTTAATCCTTCCATTTCGGTTATTATAACTTTATTCACTATTGCACTAGACGTTCTACGTAGTGGTATAACGTGAGCGCAAATATTACAGTATTTTAAATACTCGCAACTTATTTGATATCGCTATTGAGTAAACAAGAAATAGCAATGCCTCACACACATCAGCTCACATGATTGAGCTTATAATAATATTATGAATATAAATAATATTAATTGAAGAGCGTTATAAAATAATACCCTAAGGGTTAACCGCCAAATATGAAGTAGCTGCCGGGAGGGTCTAGCTTTAGAGCCTTAATAGGTGAAATATGATTCACCATTGGTCCCTATTGAGTATATATATATAAGATAAATATATAGGTTCTTCTACATTTTCGACTCATTCCCTTTTCACTAGCAGTATAAGTAATATTAACTATACTATCTTTCCGACGTCAAGCTTACCCTATATAATATATATTATAGCTACTTTAATTATATATTACACCTTCATATGATCGTGTGTGTGTTTGTATTTATTATTTTTTATAAAATATAAATAAACAGTGAGATTTACTTAATATTTGATGCTAGTTGAGCATAATATTATATATATATATTATATATATATATAATATACTATATATATATTAATATAATATATATTATATATATCATTATATATTAAATAATATATATATACTATATATATATATCATGATTATATATATATGATATAATATATTATATATAATTATATATATATTTAAAAATAATAAATACCTTAATAAGCAATTATTTCACCTCTATGCTAGTATGAGTAGTTCCAGATCCTCTCCTATTGTTATCAGAAAAGTATCTCACACTTACATTTTTTAGTGAGTGCCTCATTACTATTTCATTCAAATTGATATACTCAAATTTTTGAAGATATCGATGCTTGTCACTTTTGCTATTTATGAT
>JABUQX010102228.1:0-10000 GCA_015478945.1 Trachelipus rathkii | reverse complement strand
GACCCTTTTTGACCTTTCTGACCGCGACCGTTTTTTTGAGGCTCGAATTTTTACCTGACCTTACCTTTTTTGCCTTCACCTTTTTGGGCCTTGACCTTTTTTCGACCAACCCTTTGGTCTTCCATGGGTCATTTTTGGCCCACGGTATTTTTTGGCAACCCCCAATTTTTTTCGGCAACCCTGATTTTTGTCAACCCTTCGAAGAAGGGTTGCGCCAAACGGTTGCGTCAGCAACCGTTGTATGTATTGCCCCCTATTTTACGCCCCGAATTTTTTCGACCATGGGTCAATTTTTGCCACGGTAATTTTTGATCTTCCTTAGGGTTAGCCCTTGTTTGAGTTTAACCTTGTTGACATTGATATTTTTGACCAACCCTTTGATTTCCATGGGTCATTTTTTGCCACGGGTAATTTTTGGCTACCCTTTGGTCTTCCATGGGTCAATTTTGGCCACGGTAATTTTTTGGCTACCCTTTGGTCTTGCCATGGGTCAATTTTGGCCCACAGTAATTTTTGGCTACCCTTTGGTCTTCCATGGGTCAATTTTGGCCCACGGTATTTTTGGCTACCCTTTGGTCTTCCATGGTCAATTTTGGCCCACCGCCCTAATTTTCGACCAACCCTTTGGTCTTCCTTGGGCAATTTTGACCACCTAAATTTTTTCGACCAGCCTTGGTCTTCCATGGTCATTTTTGCCCACGGTAATCTTTTGATCTCTTCCTTTATGGGCTTAGCCGTATTTTTTGATGTCTTGTTTGACCATGATATTTCGGCCTTAGCCTTGCCATATACCATGGGTCAAATTTGGCCCACGGTAATTTTTGCACCTTTGAGAGGGCTTAGCCCGTTTTGATGTCTTACCTTGTTTGACCATGATATTTCACCTTAACCTTGCCATATACCATGGGTCAATTTTGGCCACGCAATTTCTTGCCCACTCGTGCCCCACCCGTCACATATTTCGTTCCTAACTTGACGCATTATGATTCTATCCTAACTTGAAACACCTACACGCACACACACACAACACACACATTATACATACATCACTATGACACTCTACACGCACCCATAGATACTTGCACTTCACATTTACATTATACACACGTACCCAAACGACACGACCAATCCATGGTCTTCCATGGTCAATTTTGGCCACTGTAATTTTTTGTCCTTCCTTTAGGGAACTTAGCCCTTTTTTGATAGTCTTAACTTGTTTGACCCATGATATTCGACTTGACATTGCAATTCCATGGCTCAATTTGACCCACGCTAACTTGAGCTTGATGGTTCCCAATCACGTAAGAAGTATCTAGGGATGTTCATTAGTGTTCTATGAGTATTAGATGAGTGCAGGTGAGTCCAAGTGAGTGCCAGATGAGTGCAATGGTGCAAGTGATGCCAATGAGTAGCCAGGGAGTGCCACATATGCCAAGTGAGTCCACATGTGCCAACTGAGTGCCACTTTTTCAAGCCTTTTCTAGCCTCCCTGAGCCTAGAATAGTCCTAATATGGGTGTCTACCCTAGTAATAAGGTATGAGGATCGATTTGGTGTAATATTACAATCTGCTAGATGCTCCTACTATGAGTTAGGATTTTTATAAACACTTATAAGCACTTACACTCGCCATAGACACTTACCATAGCCCATATACACTTACATCACGCGCACAGGCTACACTTACACTTACATCACACACTCGAAGTTCAATTTTGTTGCCTCATCTTTGAGGACTCATCTTTGATGAAGTCATCTTTGAGACACTATATTGAATGATCATCTTTGATGGACTCATCTTTTGTCTACCTCTAGATCATAAGCTGGCCACCAGGCCGCAGCAAGCCCCATCCCCGCAAAGGATGGGCCCCGCACCCGTAGGTGCGACCAGCCGAGCGAATGAAAAATATATATAATATAAGTCATTCATTTTTTATTTCATACTAAACATTTCAATAAATTTCTTTTCAAATTTACTATGAGTCATTCATTTTTATTTCATACTTAACATTTTTTTTATTAAAACATTTCGCGAACCTAAAACTGTAACTCATTAAAGACCTACTATTATTAAACACATATATTTATTAAAATTATTTTTACTTAATACTTTTTACTTAATACTTTTTAATTTATAATTTTTAAAATTGAACTACTAGTGCATATCCTCAGTTTCTGCTAAATATACATTTTATTTTACTACAACTGTACGAAATTTTATTAAAACATTAACATTACATACCTTAAAGCAGTAGATCAGTAAACAATAGAGGTGTCACCTAACACCTAGGGGGATTAGTATGCTTTTGTTTTCTCTTACTGCTTTAACTCATGTTTTACTGTTTAACTCATGTTTTACTGCCTTTAACTCATATGTTTACTGCTTTAACTCACATATTTATTAGCATTACATACCTTAAAGCAGTAAATCAATAGAGTGTTAGCTAAACACCATAGGGGCGATTAGTATTGCTTTTGTTTTTACTGCTTTACTGCTGAATGTCATGTTTTACTGCTTAACTCATCTTGTACTTCCTAAAACCATATGTTTTACTGCTAGGAACTTCATAACATATTTATTATCGATACTTTCCTTTTGATCAGTAACTCAAAGTAAATCAATAGGGTGTTACCTAACAGCCAAGGGGTTAGTATGCTATTTGTTTTAGTGCTTTTACTGCTTTAATCATGTTTACGCTTTAACTCATGTTTTACTGCTTTAACTCACTGTTTTACTGCTTTAACTATCTGCTTTACTGCTTTAACTCTCTGCTTTACTGCTTTAACTCTCTGCTTTACTGCTTTAACTCTCATATGTTTTACTGCTTTAACTCATATATTTATTAACATTATGTTTTTTATTTTGTTTTAATACTTTTTATTTATTTTATTATTATTTTTATTTATTTTTATTATTTTTTTTATTTTTTTATTTTTATTCTTTTTTTTTTTTTTGTCATATAATTAGTCGGTTCAACTAAAAGGAATATTTTTTATCCCTACAGACACACACCTACACACGCACAAACACACACACACGCACAAACAATGACACTATACACACATTCACTATGACACTTATACACACATTCACTATGACACTTACATTTACCCATAGACACATACATTTACACTTATACACATGCGGTCACACACACACACACACACACACACTTACACTTATACACACATTCACTATGACTACTTATAACACATTCACATATGACACTTTCATTTATTCCATAGACACTTACACTTTATATATATTCGTTTGAGGTACACACATACAGTGGTACCCAATTGATTTATTCTATTATACATTTTCGAATTTACATTTGGGTGTGGGGATTCACACACACACACACACACACACACACACACACACACACACGCACACTCACTTACACATATAACGTATAATTTATTAAAACATTTTATGTTTTAATTAAACACGTACATTTATATTACTCTCAATATAACTAAAAATTATTTCAAGTCCGAAACTTCTATAATATAAATCAATCATTATCTTTAAAAGAATTTATTATTAACTGTTAATACTTTTTGTTTATAAATTTTATAACTATCAAGTTTTAAAATAACTTTTACTAAATTTTATGAAATTTTATTAAAAACCATATATTTTTAACGTACCTTAAGCCAATAAATCAGTACATCAGTTAGGTCAGCCCTAGACCCTCTACACCAAGCTATGCACGTTTTGTTCTATTGACCTACTGCTTTACATCATCTTTAGCCATGTACAATAAGTATAAAAATTACAAAATAAGTTCTTCTCTGCTAACATAACATCTATTTTATTAAAATCATTCTAAGTTTTTATTTTGTAAAAATAACAATTATTCACTTACATTTATATTATTCACCCGATGTTAACTAAAAATTCAAAGTTTTTTAAATTAAGTCGGATTTTCTTTATTATTATTATTATTATTATTATTATTATCTATGTATCATTGACAATCCATCACGAGAAAACACAACAACCCGCACTCCTTACAGATACGAAACTGACCTCTCTCTGTAAAATGTTTTGAAATAACTACTTTAGGCCTAAATTTAGGATAATCCTTTTTGTATCCCGGGGCGATTTAAGCCTAATTCCAGGTCAAAATATATTTCAAAATGACCTTTTTCTGTAAAATGTGGTGCAATAACTACGTTAGGTCTAAATTTAGCGATAAGCCGTTTTTGTAGACGGATCGCTATATTTATCCCATACAGGTCAAAAGGTAATCCGAGTATAGAAAAGAACATTGTTTATTATTATTTTTATAAAATATATATAAACTGAAACATGCTGGATCCGTAAGATCCTTAAGCAGGTAAGAAGGAAAAGTTTTCCTTACTTGTGATTGGTCGGTAGTAGTTTTCCCCCTAAGTTCATAGCTAACCACCAGGGCTCAGCAGAGCCCACCACAACGCAGCCAACCCCGACCCGCTGGGTGCGTCCCGCCGCTTCCCGCCCGCAAGCGTGCGCCCGCAGGCGCAATATTTCGGCGTTCCCGGCCCGCCGCGTGCGCCGCAGGCGCAATATTTCCCCGTAACCGCCGCCCCGCCGCGTGCGCCGCAGGCGCAATATTCCGCGCGAATGAATCTTTATATATATATATATATATATTATATATAATATATATATATATATATATATATATTAATATATATTATATATTATAATATATATATTATAGTTATATATATTATATATATAATATATATATATATATATATATTATTATTATTGTTGTATTTGTGTATAAGTGTCTATGGGTGAACGTAAGTGTCATGATGCTACGTGCGTATGTGTGAATAAGAGATATAGTGTATGTGTGGATAAGTGAAGTGTAAGTGCCTATGGAAGTTTTTATAAACTGCTGTATAGATGAAATCATCAATATAGTGATTAATCAAAGATGACGCCATCAAAGATGAGCATCAAAATGAACCCACAAATGCTGAGGTACCCAAAGCTAAGCTAACTTTAAAGTGAGGCATTCAAAGCTGACGGCATCAAAAGCTGAGGAATTCAAGGTTGAGGGCATCAAAAGCTGAGGACATCAAAGTGAGGCCATCAAAATGACGGCGCCTCAAAGTTGAGGCATCAAAAGCTGAGCATCAAAGTTGAGGCATCAAATATCGATTGGGTGGGTCTGCGTATTGTGTAAATAAATAAGTGTTGTATCGTGTGTGTGTGTGTGTGTGCGTGTGTGTGCATGTGTGGTTCTAAATAATAATAACATAGGCTATAAGTAAATAACTACTAAGTATAATTAATAAAATAAAATAAAATGTTTTAATAAATTATACGTCATATGTGTAAGTGAGTGTGCTGATATTAATTTCAATCATTCGTGTGTGTGTGTGTGTGTGTGATATGTGTTGTGTGTGGGTGTGGTGGTGGTGGGTGGTATGTCGAATCCGGTTTCGCGATATATTTATTTTTTTATTTTGGCTTTGTTCTGTTTATATGAAGTGTTTTTGTTATTGGGTGTTGTTTATGTATCCGCGCCTTGAAGATTTTTACATCCTGCGAGTCTATAGTGGGTTAATTTAGTATCTTGTGTGTTCTAAAATTAATAATAACAAGTAGCATGAAAGTATAATAATAAATAAAATTAAAATGCTTTTAATAATTTATACGTTATATGTGTAAGTGTGTGTGGTGTTGTGCGTGTGTATAGTGTGGTGTTGTGTGTGTATAGTGTGTATCTAAATTAATAATAACAATAGGCTATTGAAGTAAAAATAACACTAACGGCGGGCAGTACGCGGGAAATATTGCGCCTGCGGGCGCACGCTGCGGCGGGGAACGGCCGAAATAATTGCGCCTTCCCTGCGGGGTGCGCACGCGCTGCGGGCGGGACGCGTCGGGACGCACCAGCGGGTGCGGAGTTGGCTCTTTGCGGGTGGGCCTCATGCTGAGCCCTGGTCGTTTAGCTTATGAAAACTAGTGGGGGATAAGGATTACTCCGACCAACCACAAGTAAGGAAAACATTTGCCTCTTTACCTGCTTAAAGGATCTTACCGATCCAGCATGTTTCAGTTTGAATAATTTATAAAAATAATAATAAAACAATGATTCCTTGTCTATTACTTGGAATACCTTTTGACGTGTGTGGTATTAGGATTAATTAAGCCCGTCTACAAAATAGGCTATCCTTAAACTTTAGCCTAAATTTAGGCCCTAACGTAGTTATGCACCACATTTTACAGAAAAAGGTCAGTTTGAAATATATTGACCTGGAATTAGGCTTAAATCGCCCCGGAATTACAAAAAAAGGATTATCCTAAATTAGGCTAAAGTAAGTTATTTCAAACACATTTTACAGAGAGAGGTAAGTTTCGTATCTGTAAGGAGGTGCGGGTTGTTGTGTTTTCTCGTTATGGATTGTCAATGTATCATAGATAATAATTAATAATAAAAAAATAAAAGAAAATCCGAATTATTTAGAAAAACTTTGAAATTATTTTTAGTTAACATCGAGTGAATAATATAAATGTAAGTGAAATAATTGTTATTTTTAAATAAATTAGAATGATTTTAATAAAATACATGTTATGTTAGCAGAGAAGAACTTATTTTGTTATTTTATACTATTACATGGGCTAAATGATGATTGAGTCCCAACGTTCGAATCCCGCTGACGAAGAGTAAAATCTTCTGTGACTCATTCATTTATATGGGGGCCAGGCCTTGAGTACTCAGCATTTATGGGATGAGAAAACCGTGCTTTAAAACTACGTTTGAAGCGTCTTTTTTTGGGACGTGGATGGCCTAGTGTTTAGAGGGTTGTTGTTAACTCAGCAACGCGGAGTCCAACGTTCGAATCCCGCTGACGAAGAGTAAAATCTTCTGTGACTCATTCATTTATAGAACAAAACGTGGCATAGCTTGGTGTAGAGGGGTGCTAGGGGCTGACCTTACTGATTTACTGATTTATTGCTTTAAGGTACTAAAATATATGTTTGTATTTAGATTTACATAATTCTCTTTGAAAAGTTGTGTAAAAACTCTATAGTAACCAAGTTATAAACAAAAAGTATTTAACAGTAATAATAAATTCTTATTAAAAGATAATGATTGATTTATTATAGAAGTTTTAGGAAACTTTGAAATAATTTTAGTTATATTTGAATGAGTAATATAAATGTAATGTTTATTAAAACATAAAATGTTTAATAAAGTAACTTTATGTGTAAGTGAGGTGGCGTTGTGTGTGTGTGTGTGTGTGTGGGTGTGTGTGTGTTGTGTGCGAGTGTAAGTAAATCTGTGTGTGTAAGTAAATCTGTGTGTGAGTGTAAGTAAATCTGGTGTGAGTGTAAGTAAACTGTTGTGTGAGTTGAAGTGTAAATGTAAGTGTCTATGGATAAATGTAAGTGTCATAGTGAATGTGTGTATAAGTGTCATAGTGAATGTGTGTATAAGTGTAAGTGTGTGTGTGTGTGTGTGTGTGTGTGTGTGTGTGTGTGCGTGTGTATAAGTGTAAATGTAAGTGTCTATGGGTAAAAGTAAGTGTCATAGTGAATGCTGTGGCTAAGTTCCACCGTGAACGCGGGTGTAAGTGTAAGTGTGTGCGTGGCGTTCGTGTGTGTGTGTGTGTGTGTGTGTGTGTCGTTTATTCTTAGTTCGTTACAATAGTTAGGTTAGACAAATAGCCTGAACCGTAAATAACAAATAAGAAAAAATATAAAAAAAAAAATAAAAAAAAATAAAAATAATAAAAATAAATAATAAAAATAAATAAAAATAATAATAAAATAAATAAAAAGTATTAAAACAAAATAAAAAACATAATGTTAATAAATATATGAGTTAAAGCAGTAAAACATATGAGTTAAAGCAGTAAAGCATAGAGTTAAAGCAGTAAAACATGAGTTAAAGCAGTAAAGCAGAAAGTTAAAGCAGTAAAGCAGAAAGTTAAAGCAGTAAAACAGGAGTTAAAACAGTAAAACATGAGTTAAAGCAGTAAAGCAGTAAAACAAAAGCATAACTAATCCCCCTTGGTGTTAGGTAACACCTCTATTGATTTACTGATTTACTGCTTTAAGTCATATTTAAGTTAATAAATATATGAGTTAAGGCAGTAAAACATATAAGTTAAGCAGTAAACATGAGTTAAAAGCAGTTAAAACATGAGTGTTGAAAGCAGTAAAGCAAGTAAACCAAAAAAAGCATACTAATCCCCCAGGTGTTAGGTAACACCTCTATTGATTACTGCTTTAAGGTATTGTAATGCTATATAAAATATGTGAGATAAAGCAGTAAAACATATAGTTAGCAGTAAAACATGAGTTAATGTTAAAGCAGTAAAACAGAGTTAAAGCAGTAAAGCAGTAAAACCAAAAGGCATACTAATCCCCCCTAGGTGTTAGGTAAAACCTCTATTGATTTACTGATTCTTTCAAAGGTATGTAAGTGTTAACTGTTTTTAATAAAATTTCGTACAGTTGTATTAAAATAAAATGTTTATTATCAGCCACTCTGGTTTTTTTCTTCTTACATACAATTTTAAAAATTTATAAATTAAAAACATATTAAGTAAAAAGTATTAAGTAAAATATGTAATAAATATATGTGTTAAATAATAGGTTCTGTAATGCGTTACGAGTTTTAGGTTACGCGAAGAAATATTTTTAATAAAAAGATGTTAAGTATGAATAATGAATGACTCATAGTATATTATGAAAGAAAAATTCTTTGAAATGTTAGTATGAAAATAAAAATGAAGACTTATAGTATATTAATTTTTTCATTCGCTCGGACCTGGGTCGCACTACGTGCGGGCACTCCAATTCCTTAGGGAGGGGGCTTGCTGCGTGCCTTGGTGGGCGCTTTATGATTAAGGTAGACAAAAAGACTGGTCATCAAAGATGAAATCATCAATATAGGTGGTACCAAAATGACTTCATCAAAGATGAGTCATCAAAAGCTGAGGCATCAAAATCAAAATATCGATTGTGTGAGTGTAAGTGTAAGTGTACCTGTGCGCGTGAGTGTAAGTGTATATGGCTAGTGTAAATGTCTATGAGCGAAGTGTAAGTGCTTTATAAGTGCTTATAAAAATTCTAGAAACTTCATAGTAGGAAGCATTCTTAAGCAGATTGTAATATCACCAATCGATTCTCTCATAGCTCCTTATTGACCTAGGGGTGACACCATATTGGGCTATTCTAGGTTCAGGGGAGGCTAGAAAAAGGCTTGAAAAAAGTGGCACTCATTGGCACTATGTGGCACTCATTGGCACTATGTGGCACTCACATGGCACTCATTGGCACTCCTCACTTGCACTCATTGGCACTCATTTGCACCTTGCACTCACCTGGCACTCCATCATACTTCATAGAACACTAATAAAACATCCCTAGATACTTCTTACGGTGATTGGAAACATCAAAGCCATCAAGTAGCGTGGGTCAAATTACCCATGGTATCTGGCAATGTCAAGTCCGAAATATCATGGTCAAACAAGGTTAAGACATCCAAAAAAGGGTAAGTCCCTAAAGGAAGGACAAAAAATTACCGTGGGTCAAAAGTGACCCATGGAAGACAAAGGGTTGGTAGTGTGGTTGTACGTGTGTATAAGTGTAAATGTAATTGTCTATCTATGGTGAGTGTAAGTGGCATAGTGAATGTTGCGTATAAGTGTGTGTGTGTGTGTGTGTGTGTTGTGTGTGTTGATGTGTGTGTGTGCGTGTAGGTGTTCAAGTTAGGATAGATTCATACATGCGTTCAAGTTAGGAACGAAATATGTGACGGGTGGGGCACGAGTGGGCAAGAAATTGGCTGGCAAAATTGACCCGATGGACTCTATGGCAAGGTTAAGTCGAAATATTAGGGGCAACAAGTAAAGACATCAAGAAACGGCTAAGCCCTAAAGGGTAGCAAAAATTACCAGTGGGCCAAAATTGACCCATGGTATATGGCAAGCTTAGGCCGAATATCATGGTCAAACAAGTAAAGACATCAAAAATACGGCTA
>JABUQX010102227.1:0-11524 GCA_015478945.1 Trachelipus rathkii | reverse complement strand
TTGACTTATTTGCAAGTCAAAAAGCGAGAAGAATGGACTTTAGCTACAAATTATAAAAACCTACAATTTAATTATAAAGTAAGTAATTTATTATTTTTATATTTTATTTTAAATCATTCGTAACAGGTAACTTTTTTTATGTAATTGTGCTACCGTACGAAGTAGAATAATGTCATAGGCGGCTAACCTTTTGTATAAAATGCGATGTATATATATGTTATATATATATATATATATATATATATATATATATATATATATATATATATATATATATATATATATATATATATATATATATATATATATATATATATATAATGTGAAATCGCACCCCCATCCATTTCTATCACGAGTCGCCACTGATATATATATATATATATATATATATATATATATATATATATATATATATATATATATATATATATATATATATATATATATATATATATATATATATATATATCGACTTTGATGACAAAAAGGGAGGGAAATCCATAGCATCTACCAGAGTTGGGAAAAATCAAATTAAGTCATTTTAATTACTGTCATTACCTCATGCATATCAATTGAAAGTGTTTAAAGTGTGAAAAACAGTATTCGAACTTATACCAGTAAAATATATTTAAGAATTATACATGGCAGTTAATTCTTGCACCAGAGAGCTGGCCAGAGAAACGATGATAATCTGTAAAAGGTCGCATCGCGCGATCATTTTTCACGGAAGGATTTATGTGACTAAAGATTCATAAAAATAGTGTCTGTAGTAATATCGATAGTTCAACAATTTGTTAGTGAGAAAGAAGTTGAAGTGAGTCACTGATTGCTTGAGATTTGATAGGTTGAAAATCTCTACCTTCCATTCATTCAAGGAGGGATATGCAAGTCGAATTATCCCAGATATGAGACGGATACTCTATACAATGGAAAACGAGGCTCCCATATAAATCGAAAGACTATGTATATGTGAAAAATTTCAAATGGCTCCTCAAAACACCCAAACCCTTTGATTCTAGCTTTTAGAATGAAACAATTTGATCAATTTCAGAAATATCATGGGCAATGGAAATGCCAAAAGAATTAACACCATAGTAACATATCACTTTTGTATCTTTTAGAATACGTCAGATGTCTGGAAAATTATATACGGTAGAGAGATAAAGAAATTGAATTTTTGAAGCATTGAAAACAACCATGATTTCTCTGGCTGCAGTTAGAAATATGAAAAGATCAGAATGACCAGCTGTTTCAAGGCCATTTTAACTAACTGACTAGTTACGGTCAGTGTAACGGAATTCAAAATAAAAATACAATTTTATTAAAGGTTTGATTCTTTGGAAATAGAGTGCATAAGTGAGGTATTATAAGATAGTACTGTAAATGTAGGCCATTAATGAAAAGTAGAAAAAGATTTTGGTATACTACGGAATTTATATATATATATATATATATATATATATATATATATATATATATATATATATGTATATTAAATATATATATATTAACTTATTAATATATATAATACTTATACAGAACAACACCACAAACACGAGCGAACGCCAACTGCCCGCCATACAAAAATCAGAAAAACAACGACCAAAAATATATAATATAGTATATATATATCATATTCTATATATATAATATATTTATCTTACTTATTATATATATTTCTATATCTATATATACTATATATCGAGTAATAAAAATTCTCTCATATGTATGTTCAAGCACTAGCTACTATTGGCTGTAGGATTTACTACTTATTAATTATATACTATATTCTATATTGTAGTATTCTTATTATTTATTTTATTAATTAATAAGATATATATATATATATATATATATATTATATAATTCTATTTATTATATTTATATATATTAATATATATTAACTTAATATATATTATATTAATATATTATACATATATAATTAATATACTGTAAAATATATTTATATATATATATAATATATATATATATTGATATATATTATATATATAATTATATATATATATATATTTAATAGTTATATTTTCACCAGGCAAATATTTTTACTTTATCTTAAATAATTATTTAATATATATTAATATAATTAATTACTTATTTCTATTATTAATTACTATATAACATATAATATAAATATATTATAGATATTATTATTATTATATATTCTATTTAACTATTAATATATATAATTAATATATATTTATAATTATTAATTTTATATTATATTATAAATATATAATAATATAGAAGATATTAATATATATTAGATAAATATATAATATATATAATATATATTATTTATATAGATATAATTAATATATTAATAATATATTTTAATTTATTTATATATATTAATTATTATAATATACTATATATATTATATATAATATTAATATTCGTAATAATATTATATCATTTCATATATACTAATTAAATTAATATATTAATTATAATTAATATATATTATATATAATATTATATATATATTATTTAATATAATATATATTATAAATAATTATATAATATAATATATTACATTTCAATATATATAATAATATTTATATATATAATTAATATATTATTTATTATATATATATAATAATCTAATTAAAAAAACAATGTATATTAACTATATTATATTAATTAATCTACTATTATTTATTTTAAGCTTTAATTATTCTTACTAAAGCAAGTAATCACGAGATAATAATTCGATATATTCTTTGGAATTTACCAAATTTATACTATTTACCCTTTTACTTATTTTAATCTCATATGCCTTTATGGAAAATATTATTTTATTAGATTTAAATTTATTCAAATAAACTTACAAGTTATATTTTTAATAATACTTTCTTTTCATTCACTATTACTTTGGCCTTGCGACAAAAAACACAAGACTGAAGTGATTTATAAACGTCTTAATAGAGTTAGTAAAAGTGGCTGTTATATGTCACTCATTTTAAAGATAGGATAAAGAATATATAATATATATTATTATATATACATATATATTATTATAATATAATATTATATATATATATTAATATACTAATTATAATATAATTTAATATAATATATATATTATATAAATATATATATATTATAAGACTATTATATATTTAATATATAAGTATATTAATACTTATATAGAATAGATAATCTATATATAAAGACACCTGTCTTTTGTCACAAAACAGAGTTCAAATAGCATAGTATTAGAGTCTATAATTAATAAAATTAAAAAGCGTTTACAATAATTAATACTTTGGTGAATTTGAGCGAGAGAGAGTGGCAATGAAGAAAGTCTTATTAATAAGATTAACTGTAAGTTTAATATTAGAAAATTTACCTCAACCAGCAAAATATCCTTTCGCATAATACGAGCAAATCACGGAGAAAGAACATAACTAAAAATGGAAGTAACAATTTTAGAGTAAATTACAAAGAATAAGCGAATTATTACTCTCCGTTATCTTAACATGAATAATTTTACAGTATATTATATTTTATTATTATACAGTATTTAATAAATTATATATTATATATTAATTATTATATATATAGTATATATATATTATATAATATCTCTATTTATATATATATATGATATATTATAATTATATAATATAATATGATAAAATATATATAATATATATAATATATATATATATATATATATATAATATACATATTAATGTGGCCTATATACATATACTATTATATATATATATATATAATACTTATACTATATATATATAATATATATTATATATAAACTAGTATAATATATAATTTATATAAGTATCATATACGTATTATATATATAATATATATATATATATATATATATAGTATATATATACTATATATATGATACAAGTAAATTATATATAATATATATATACATATAGTATAATATATATTAATATATACTATCTTTCTATATATATATATATATATTATATCTATTATATTATATTATATATATATAATATATAAATAATACTATATATATATATATATATATATATTTACAGTATTATATATATACCTATATATATATATATAATATTTTATTATACTATATTATATATAATAATGATAGTACTATATTATATATATATATATAATATATATATATATATTATATACGTAAGATACCCAGCCAAGGACTGTCTCAAACACCGACATTCTCAGAATAACGGCTATTGCAGCCAATTCGCTAAGTGAAACCTTATGATATATGAGCTAATTTCGGTAATGTTAAACTGTCACATGCGAGGTTTTTTCAAGTCGCGATAGTTATTATCTTACAGCGGTCACCTCCACGAGCACGTAGAAGATGAAATAATCGAGTTAATATTTTTCGCCGTTTTGACGCTTCCATTACGTGTCAGAGATTAGCCATAACGGGATAGGGCCACATTATTATTATTATTATTAAGAAGACATCGCAATCACCGATTATATTTTTTTTTACTAATTCATAGTTATTTTATTATTATTATTATTATTAATTATCATTATTTTGATTATTGATTTATTTAATTATTATTATATTAAATTATATATTATTATTATTATGTTTTAATTATTACATCTACGAAAAAATCTCATTACCCTGAAGGGACGATTCTGAATCGAAACGATTTCTGGAAGGAAATCGTTTTATCTCTACATGATCCTACTCCGACTCCGACGCGACTCCCGACTACCGACTCCGACTCCGACTCGACTCGACCTCCGACTCCAACTCCGACTCCCATATATTATATATATTATATTTTTAATATATATCATAAATATATATATATATAATATATATATATAGTATATATATTATATATATATAATATCATTATATATATATATATATATATAAATATATTTATATATATATATATATATATATATATATAATTATTATATATATTATTAACCTAATATTATATATATATATATATATAGATATATATATATTTATTATATATATATTATATATATTTATATAGACTCCAACGGAATCGATTTTAAGGCTTACAGGCTCCGTTAAGCCTCTTGAGTATCCGCTGTCATATCTACTAGTGGTTAGATTATCAACTATTCGGGTTAAAGATCTTGAAAGGCGGGTTTGATTTTTTTTTGTGACGTAACCTCGAACCGTAGCACGAGGTTACGTTCCCGTGGCCCCACCGAAAAGGGGCCCCATCCTTTAATAAAAAATCAACAATGTTCGTAGAAGGCTTGAAAATTTTGCGGCTGTGAGGATTCAAGAGATTGAATACGTTCTAGAAGAGTGGTATCTGAATCTGAATAGTTGGCATCGGCACGGTGGCCGGAGCCGATGCGGTGCCGGAGCTAATAAACATTCGTAAACTCCTAATAAGAACAATATTGAGCTTACTTATATATTGTTTTTCGAACCCAATAGATCTGTCGAACTATGATAGGCTTTTCCAAGATCGTGAGGGGATGGTCCGGGGACCCCCCAGAGTAGCGGTCTCCCCCTTAGAAGTTGGATGGAAAATACAATAGAGAAGTAGAAGAAATTGATCGCAAGTTTCAGAAGGACAGAGAAGGAAGAGGTGCAGAGAAGGAGTCTGAGTCAGAGGACTCCGATCACAGTCCGGACACCGGTGCTGGAAGCCGTGGCGGTGGTTAGGCTAATAAACATTCAACTTAACAAACAAAAGTTGGTGTCCTTCTATATAAGTTTATCGAGTTCTTTGCAGATTTCGAAAATGAAGTTTGGTTTCAGAACATCAAGAAAATAAATCAAATAAAATAAATAAATAAATAAATAAATAAATCAAATAAATAAATTCTCTTATTCTTTTATGTTTATAACTCGACAAAATTTACGTTTTACATACCCTAAGCCAGTAAATCAGTAACTCGAGCAAATCAAACAGCCCTCCTCACCCTTCCGGGGATGTTCTTGAATCTGACATTGATCTATTCGATTATTGATTCAAGTGCATATCTTTACCTAAATTGTCACGTTTTTCTACACCTGAAAGCCAGCTAAATCAATAAAATCAGTAAGATCAAACTGCCTGCCCACACCTTTTTCGTGATCTAATGGATCTATTATCTTCGATCTATTGATCTATTGATCAATTATATTTTTTACTAAAATTGTCACTGTTCTTCCAACTATACGTAAAGCAGTAACATCAGTAAGCAGTAAATCCAAACCACATCGCAACCACCTCCTGAATCATTCAGACGATCTATTGATCTCTTGATCTTACCTGAATCTATTGCATCTTTGATATCGGTATCGGAATATCATATTTTTTGTAGCAAGCAGTATGCCATGTCTTACCTTCACTAGATCAGTAATTGGGTATTTTGTTCATCCCATACCTACCATTTGGGTATGCCACCCTCCCATTATCATGGATTATGATCTTCGATTCGATATGACATCTTCGAAGTATCATTTATGATAAACCTGTCATCAAGCTTCTTATTACACCCTGTGAGAGGGTTCATACGACATATGATGCTAAATTTGTTGTGAATGTAACAAAGTTTTCATAAATACGCTAAACAATGACTCATCTCGGTTCATAAAGATATAATGTACAGCAACAAAGCCTAAAGACACTTAAACCGAATTAATCGTTAATTAACAAGTGCCCACACTCTAACAATAGATAAGTAACTAAACATACATAAAAAAAGCGTTAACCTTGCAACCACTTTGTCAAGACCTATCTACTTAACATAAAGCAATGTTATTTTTAATTCAACATGTAATATTTTCAACAAAATTTATTCCATAACACTTGTTAATTATCATACTGATCAATCAATATATGTTGCTAACCCAACAAAGTTTTCACATTAACTAAAGTTACATGGCACTCTGAACTATGAACTATATGCACGAAGACAGAACGTGACACACCTTAAATATAGGAATAACTGTTAATAGTTAACAAAGTTCCCAGCTAAGCAACAGTATAAGTAACTACTTCAGCATACGAATCTTCCACCAATTCACACGTTCGTCAAGCAATATTTACACAACTTAATAATGTTTGCGACTTCTATTAATTTAACATGGTAATATTTAAGCAAAATTTAGATCCGAACAATAAAAATAAATTACATAATATATATATTTTTATGGAATATATACTTTTATATAACTTCATTGGGTTATTTAATACATTTAGTATTTATAGATCTATATGTATAGTATATATATAATATATCATACATATCATATATATATATTATATATATATATATATAGATATATATATATATATATATATATAATATCTACTATATCATATATTATATGATCATTATATATAATATATTAATACATATATATAAATATATAGTATATATATAATATATATATAATATATATATAATATATAATATATAGATATAGTATAAATAATATATAATATATTATATATATATGATATTATAATATAATATATAAATATATATATACTATACTATTATATATATATAGTATATATTATTATATATTAATATTTATATAAATATATTAATATATATATAATATCTATAATACTATATATATATATATATATATATGGATATATATATATAATAATATACTTATCATACATATTATATATATATATATCATATATATATATTTATATATATATACATATATATATAGATATATCTATATATTATATATAATATATATATAATATATTATATATAATATATATAATCATACTTATAGCCACCCACCATAGTCCCTCACAATCAGAAACGCAACTGACTGCGATTAATATCTTATATATACTTAACTATATACTATACTATATATATATATATATATATATATATATATATATATATATATATATATATATATATATATATATATATATATATATATATATAATCTTAATATTTAGACATTAGAAATGAAATGAGAATGTTGGAAGACACTCCCCTGACATTTATTAAACGTTCGTGCAATCCTCTTGACATTAGTTTTCTTTTTTATTAATGCTTCCTCTCATCTTAAAGTATAAAAATAAATTCTCAGTTTAATAGGATTCCACCGTTTTTATTACGTAAGTGTGAAATAGTTAAGAAAATGTTCTCTATAAGTTCTAAATTGTTTAAAGAATTCATTTAAGAGTGTAATTACTGTCATCACGTTGATTAGACAAAAATAAAAAAATGAACATACGTGAATATGAAAAATTTATTGAAATCACATTCGATATCTTAATTATATAATAAAACATGGATATTCATTTCTCAATAATTATATATTTGGAATATATATATAAATATATATATATATTATATGATATATATATATATATATATTACTATATATATATATATAGTATATTATATATAACTTATTAATATATATATATAATAATATATATATATTATATATATATAATAAGTAAGGTAAAAACACTGAACTTTTCGTCTGATCCTACTTGGATACGTCGATCATATATCGATATCGTATATATCAGATATCTATATATATATATATTTATATATATATGATATAATATATTATTATATATACTCATATATATATATTTATATATTTATCATATATATATATCTATATATTATAATATATATATATATATATTATATATATATACAATATATTATTAAAACTTGGTGTCTACCTAACCACACTTTATCCTTACGTGAACTCAAACCGAGGGACTGCTTGAATCCCAACTATAACGGAATGCACGTGGGCACAGCAATGCACCCTAACCTAGATAGTTCTGTGTCTTTAAGAAAATCTAGCAACTCCACGATTCATGGATAATTCCTTGCCACACCTTCCAGGAAATGTTCAATGCCAGTATCTTAAGAAATCTTTTTTTATAATTTTAACTGCAAAATTTAAAAAAATGTATCAAAATAAAAAAAATAAATTATAAATACTACTATATATATATATAATTATATATATATATTATATACTATAATCATATATATATATTATACTATATATATTATATATATATATGATTATATATATATATAATATATATATATATATATACTATATGATATATATATATATATATATATTATATATATATATAATATAATATATATACTATATATTATATATATATAATATTATAGTATTTTTTACATGATACCACCACTCACGACAAAGCCCGTTTCAACATTAATTGGAGAAATATAGAAAATAGAATGAGAGTACAATGAGCAAATAAATAAAAAAGAAATTACATAAGGAAATTAAAATTAAAATAAATGAAGATAAAACCACCCAAACCCTTGCCTAACGCATTTCCCTCAGGTTGGAGCGCAGACGCAGGACTGTAATAGGAACTAATGGTTACCATAGTTGGCTGAAAATAAAGAAGGCAAGGAGTTCACAAGCAGGATGGGCTGGAAAGAAGGAGGTCCATTAACTGCATGGTTGAATCGTTGAGCGTCTTCCAGATAGTTTACACGAATTCCTGAGAGAACAAAGGCCCCTCTTGTGGCTACGAGGGCCGACGCAGTGGTGGCAGGAATGCGACAGGTTATTCTCGGCGAAGCACATGCCGTATGTATACCTATAGAAGAGATAGGGCACCACATATAATAATATATCATTATATATGATACTATATTATATTATATATATATACTTATATATATATATATATTAATATTATATACTATATAATATAATTATATATATTATATATATTAATTTTAAATAAAGTTTTACGTCTAAATTTAAAAATTATAGATAAATGTTCACTTTGCCCTTTAATTTCACCTTGTCAAGAGCGTGAAGTAATTAAAATTCTACGTTGATATTGTATTTCTAAATATTCGAAATACATATATAAAGTATATCAGATATTATAAAATGATTGCACTGACACTGACCACAACACATTCCTATCTACAAGTTCCTTAATGAGCATAGTGACAAAAAACAATCGGCCGAATCCGAAAATAACACCATCTGGAATGGATTCATAAATTAGAGACAGATTCATATAATCCTATTTTGGAAATTTCGTTTTTTGGGAACAGCATTTTTTCGGTCGAGACGAAGTGTCCTCCCCCAGCTCTGCTCCATACATATATATAATCTCTTATATTACTATACTATACTCATATAATGAATTCGACTCTATACTATATACTATAATATACTATATATGTTTCTATACTTACATATATACTAGCCATACTACGACCTATCATCAATCATCATCTATACGCATATACAATACTATGCTCATATAATATATATACATAATTACAGATGTGTACTCACGCCAATTTCGGATGAAACGAACTGTTGAAAATACGTGAAAGTATTGCGATTAGTGGCACAAAATTCTCGAAATAAACATGTTTATTTTTTAATAGGTGTAGAATGGAAGTTACAGGCTCATTTTTGGCCGACATGCGCGTGAAAATGTGGCGAACTATGTGCTTTTTTATGGATGGGTATATTTTACATTTAATTTGAAAATGTACGTACGACATTGTATATTAATTTCTCATGAAACTCTGTATACCTACAGTGGTATATCTTAGACGCTATACACACGTTCTAACATTGAATCGCTAAATGATGTGACTACACCATTTTATCGCATTATATAACGGCAACATACATGTAATGATTAAGGTGCTTTCACAAACCAAGTAACATATCGGACTTATTTTTATATCTATACTTATTAATATATATATATTATACGTAATATAGTTATATATTCTATTATTACTATATTTAACTATATAATGCTATATACTATATTCTATATATATATTAAATAATAATATATAATAATATAATAATTAAAGTAAAGTCATAAAGTTCACCTGTAATAGTCAGGTAAATCATTAATTCATTATTACCTAATAATAATCATAATAATAATCATAATAATAATAGTTTTAAATATATAATAATAATATTAAAAAAAAATATATAAAAAATTTACATTTTTATTATAATAATACCAATATCAATAATTATGAATTAATAATAATGCATATAATAAGTAATAAATATTTTATCATAAGAGTTAGGATATTGCTTTGCAACTTACGTTTTCAAAACGTCTGTTACAAAACAAGTCCGAACTTCGCAACGAATTGTTTTGTCTACATGTAGTCCTGTTTATTGTGATCAAGTAGATCTGTTTGTAGAGGTTACGCCTGTGATGATATAATATACATAATGTATTTAAGTATAATTGATCTCTCTCTCTTGATACTTTACTAATACATAACACAGCTGCATTTGAAAAACCAAAAAATCTCTGTTCCTGGGTTTTCTGGAAGTTGCATTGCTTAACGATTGTCCTATTCCCTAGAATTAAAGCAATATGACAATTATTTATTTTGCTCCAAATCAGGTTCTAAGAATTTTGCAGATACAGCGCATTTACTTCTTTTAGAAATTTGCGGTAATTTTTATAAAAATGCGTTATTATATAATCTCTCTGGGTCG